>JBBBDQ010000375.1:4785000-4825000 GCA_037127315.1 Ascarosepion bandense | reverse complement strand
TAATAACATTCTAAACAACAAGCTGTCTCTTCTACAAATACTTTTATGGCTTCTGCTCTGACGAGCTTAGCTCCCTGGTGCCCTCTCTGGATGAATTTACTTGAGCTACTAGACTAGCAACTAGGTCCCGCCCTTTTACAGTGAAACCAATCAAATGTAACCGCAACTTCTACTATATCAGCTTCTTTACCTGTGGAATTCTCTTCTGCATACTTGCTTCCCTGAAAACTACAATCTCCAAGAATTTAAATGCAAAGTCAATTGCCATCTCTTATCTTCTTGACTAACATCCTTTTCATGACGACCCTTGTCTCATGTTTTTCTTCCTTTACACTCTACTCTCGTGCAGCCCTCCTCATAACTCTTCATTCTCTGACTCCCCTGTAATTTGTTCCTCTTTTTCATCACTCACCTCTTATGTAACCCCCTGTGCACCAGTGGCAGTTCTGCATTGTTTGGGGTGAAATGATTAAAAAAAAAAAAAAAAGTAAGTAAAAAAAGCCTATCAGACTTCTACGTGTCGTGCTCCTTCAAGATATGTGTATTTATGACTCTCTACAACTTATTAATTGTACACCTTAGCAATAATTGTCCTAATGCCCAAACCTTGCACTCCATTTACACAAGCTCGTCAAATAGAAATGCAAAGTCAATTGCCATCTCTTAACTTTACTACCTATCTACTAATATTAATTTTACTACGTATGTATTACTAATATTGTCTTTGCTGGGTTGACTAACTAGTTATATCTCAGGAGTAGCCACTGAAATCCTGCAAGGCACAAACCAGCACATTTCTGGCTATGGGATTATATTCCAGATCAACTCTCTGATGAACCGGTCTCCTATGATGATTTGATGTAACACTAAATGCAAAATCTACTTTGGTATGTCTTAGTTATGCTGTGAAGCAAATAATTCACCTCGGCGACACAAATAGACTAGTCTAGACGCTGAAATAAATAACTTTTAGTAGTCTAAAATAATCCGTTGCAGTCAGTCTAGTTTATGTGTTTCCCAGTTCAAGTCTCGCCGCCTTCCTGACAAGGTTTTGTCGCTTTTGCCTGTGGAAATTTGTGGCATTTGTTTTTTAAGAACGTTTAATTGTTCGTTAAGTTTAATTTTTCCTACTTTTCTGCTGATTTTCTTTTTTCAGTTTTAAGCCTCCACCTAGTCTAATTTTATTTTATTCTTTTTACACCTATGTTTTTAAACTCAATTTCTGACTTATTTTTCGTGTATGTTATTTTCGTTTTTTCTTTTATATTTTTAATTCCCACCCGGTGTTAAGTTCATTTTAATTATCATTGTTTTTTTATTTTTTTAATTTTTTAATTTTTTTTTAACTAAGTAAATAATTCTTTAATCCCAGCGCGGCCGAAAGACTTTTTTGTTTTAGTTTAATTTTTCGTTTTATTTTTGTTTAATCTGTTTTCTTTTCGTGTTATGTCGGCCATTTTGTTTCATTATTAAAATTTCTTATTTTTTTTTACAGGTGTCTCTTTATTTTTACCTTTCTAGTATTTTGTTTTCATAATTTGTACTATTTTACGTTTGTAATTAAAATAACGAAAAATACCTTTTACATTATTTGATTTAATTTTACGTTATTTTATTTTTGTCATTTGAATAATTTATTCATTTTAGTTTACACGTCAAACTTTTCTGTCTTTTTGTTCTCGTTCGTGAAAATTATTATTATTTTTTTTTTTGTAGAAGGTATTTTTAAATTTGTATAAATTTAAAAAGTTATCTTTCACGTCACATCTGTTTGTTAAAATAGCTTGCGTCGGTCATTTTTTGAATTTTTTTGGCGTTTGTCTCGTTATTTGTTTATTGGTATTTCTTTATTTTTATTAATCATTTTTTTTAAAGAAAATTCCGCATTCTTTAAAAGGACAAAAATGAACTTAAAAATAAATTTTAATAAAAAATGGCCGACAAATGATCTTTTTGGGGGTCAAAAAAAAAAAAAATGAAGACCTTCCCGATAAAAAGAATCAATCAAAAGTGGCTGGTGAGATTGTAGTATTAAGCAAAAATGAAGAGCCCAATGAAAAGAAAAGTATGGGGGGGGGCACGTTTGGTTAAAATCAAGAGAATCAAGAAAACGGAAATGCTTTGAGATCAGCAACAATGTAGTGGCTGATAAATCACCGTCAAGCTGGAAGTCCCCACCGAAGTGTGTCATCAACATAACAAAGCTCCTCGAAAAATCAAAGAGTTATGCACATAATATCAAAGAAGATGGGCGAGATCCCGTAGAGTTACAGAAGGTTGGTAAAACAATTGTGTCAGTCTTTGTGGACGAAAACGTTGCCACAAATTTTGTCGCTCTACAAAAGACACAGTTACTGAAACTTTGACGTCCGTCTGGTTCAAATCTCAAAGAATCTTAAAAGGAAAGAGTTATTTCATGTGAGATATACTGTTGCCCACGCCCGCCGACTGAGAGGACACCTCCAGTCGTGATTTAATCACTGAAGACCTCATTATAAGAACTGAATATGAGAGCAAGCGTAGGACCGAGTCTCAGTATTTGAGGTACCTCCTCAGATTCGGAGGAGAGCACTTGGCTGCTTTTCTAGCGCAATTTGGTAAGATACTCCGTATTACCTCCGATGAGATGAACGTGTGATAGAGCTTCGAGATTATACTAAATCGCAAAGCCATCGTCCCCATCCCTAATTATCTGGATGCAAAGAGCCAGAAAATGCCGGTCATTATGACCGGTTGTAGATCAGCATACTGGAAGTGTGGAGAGATTAGTCACCACTCCTCTTCCTGCAAAGAGAAGAAGGCCTCTGGAGTTCTGGCCCCCGCCGACTCAAATCCTCTGTTCTTTCTGTTTCGCCTGTAATGGGCATGCCAACGACCAGAACAGGTGTGAAAAAACCCTCGGTTAGGCCCATTTCGCCTTTGCCTACCGCTTGCGAGGTTGCAGAGAAAGAAAAAGGAGAACGGCAAGGTCAAAATGAAGCGTCAGGCAGCAGGCTGTGGTTGGGAATATGCGGCGCGATAAATTAAAATCCCATATTAGGTTGTTTGTTGATGATTATAGTGTGACCGTAGACTCATCTAGGACAAAATTGGCAAAGATCAACTGCAATAATTCCGTTGACTTGTGGTTGGATGCGTGGAAGGAAGTTTCTCTTCCCGGGTTGGTCGAGATACTTGGCGTCTGGTTCGGTTCCGATTTTCTCGAAATTTATTAGTTGGAAGTGTGGGAGAAGCCCGAGGTCGCAGTTTATATGTGGTCCCGGAGGAATATTTCCTTAAGAGAGTGGGCGGAAATATGTCTTGCCAATCTACCCAATTCTCCTTTGTGACTGAGCATGCGTCTACAACACTGATTAACTAGCCACCCCAGTAAACAGACATCATTGGATACGAGTGGCCAGCCATATATATAGTGTCCCTACGACCCTAATAGGTTATGGGAGTCGTGACTTGACTAGACCGACTTTGTTATTAATCTCAGATGGAATCAGAAATTAATTCATATTTTTTGTCTAAATTTCTGAGTTTATGATTTACAAACGAACTAATATCCTCATCTATATTTTTATTATCACAACGTTTGGCCGTTGTGATCTCCGGCTTTCTTCAAGCTTGCAGATTCAGGTAACCTTTAGAGAATTTCGAATTGCACCTTTAACATCTATCTATCTATCTGTGACTCAACATTACAGTTACATGACGTTAAAACACCAGTTTTCTTACGATCACCGAAGTTAAGCAACGTAGAGCATGATTAGTACCTTTTCTCGTACTTATACTCCCATGTGCCATACTAAGGACATTAGTAAGACTTCTTGTGAGGAGGCAAATTTGCCAAAGTAGTTCGGGAGATCTGTTACCGCCACCTTTCTGAAGGCGTTCTGGGTATGCCTAGTGCTGTGACATAGGCTTCGCAAGGCGTTCCTAGATCCAATATGTCAGCAGTCAGATGGAGAGGGTGAATCCTGGAAAGAAGATGTCCGTAAGAACTTCCCATCCCTGAGAAGTGTGCACTTTGTGTGAGGAGAAGGTTCGCCGTTTACCCCGAAGCGAGTGTTCCCTACTGTGAATATAAGTTTGCTCTTAACCATCTGTTACAGGGCAACGTCCAGGCATTGTCCCGTAAGACATTATATATCACGTGAGGAGGGTGTCCATTCAGGCTGATTTGATTGCCGAACTCGATCTTACAAAGCAGGAGGTTCGTTCCATAGGGCCTTGGGCGCCCGGAGTGAATTGCGCCCCCAATACTGGAGCATCACTCACCTGTGTTTCGAAGGGTCCTCTGCATCGGCAAAAGACTTTTTTCAACGATTTTGAAAAATTCTTCCATCTGAGTTCATTGTGATGAGGCGGTGAAGACACTGGATCACAGCTTTCATTGCAGTGTCGTCGTCCCGTTGGGCAAATTTGTTGAAGATAACATGGTTCGCATTCTGCGCGGAAGGTTTTCGTTCTCGAAGTCAGTTTTGTCTGTAGGAGTGTGATGCCGCCATTGATGAAGCCTGAACACAGAGTTCTTTTGCTTGCTAGTCGTTATGAGAGTCGTAATATGGACGAAACGTCAGAATGAATTCTATTAGAACGAGTAGTTCACCTCCACCAAACTGTTCTTGATCTTAAAGTTTTTTTTAATAGTATCACCCCGAGCAAGACGGTAATGCCACTGATGTGCAGGGGGCTACATAAGAGTAAAAAGATTAGATAGGAGGAGAGTAAAGAGAAAGACGAACCAGTTAGAATAGAGCCAGAGAAGAATGGGAATACAGGCGTGATGACAGTTGCAAAGGTGGCGGGAAAGGAAACGATATACAGGGTGGTGAAGAAAGAACTAGAGTCAAGTGGTTAAGAGATGAGTATTGACATTGCATTTAAATTCCTGGAGGTATCAGCTTAAAGTCAAGATTAGGATAGAAAGGGGGCGGCTCTTTCTATCTGAATTTGGTAAAAGGTGGGTGAGTCTTTCTCGTCTGTGTCGAGTAAGTGGAGTCGATTTAGAATGGCATTTTGATGCTGGTTAGGCATCAGGATATTGCTTTAACTGGATTGAACATTAGCAACCCAGTCCAAAATTAGGTTAGTTTAGGACTGCTTATTGTCTTAAGTATTTTCTTTCAAAGCTTATTTAGCTATACAACCTAATTGTCCTTTTTCATTTCTACTCCATCCTTCTTTTGCTTAATTACATTTCCGCTTTCATCTTTTAGATGTCCAGAGATGTCAGGCGTCTTTCGTATTTCGTGTGTGTCTTTTTCGTATTTATTGATACGAGCAGTATAGCCCGGCGTTGCTCGGGTGTAATGAAAGCTTTAAAACTAATCCATGGTCCTGGAGCTCAGACTCAGCCTAAAGAATATTTGTGTGAAGTTTGGTGACAATCGGATAAAAATTGTGGATTTGCATAAAGGACATACTGACAGATAAACAGAAACACACACAAACATCTTGCCTTATATATATATATATATATATATATATATATATATATTATTGATTTTCTGCGCTATTGTAAGAACTGCAATCTTGAAACTTCTGAATATCGTTTCTTATGTCTTTGTCTATGAGTGTATCAAATTTGATTAAAATCGGACCACTCCTTCTATAACCCAATGTTTTCAATTATCGATTTTCGATATTTATCGGGGGTACCTCGACACAAAACGTAGCTAAGAACACTCGCAGACGCTTATAGTACAACTGTGTAAATTTTCAAGAAAATTGGTTCAGCCGTTTCGGAGTCTATAGGTAACGGATGCACACACACAGACAGACAGACACACACACAGAGACAAAGTTCCATTTATAAATAAGTTTAGATTTAGATTTTTGGATGAGTGTGTCTTTGAGTAAGTGGTTGGACGAATAAATATTTTAGTTCTCGCATTGATATCGTTTAGTGAACTGATGTTTCTGTCACAATCTATAATTGAGGGCGGGGGTTTATTACTATTTTATTTAGTTTCGTGTAAATAGTTTATCTTGTAAATGCACATTGAGGTTTAGCTTTTTAAAAAGTTGTTTTATTCCCCTCCTTCCACAGACAAGAATCGTACACTTGGGGACTAGTTCAGACTCCATGGAGAATCTGAGGTATTATAGCGGATGGTGTGTAAGAATGTGTTGTTTTGGTGTAAGAAATAGTGTGATATGTTTGGGTTAGTGATTGTGGTTAGCGAAGTTTAACTATAGGACCATCCTTACCCCATCCCTTCTTTTTGGCCTTGTGCCACATTTTTGCATTTTTTCAAAATAAATCATAGTTGGAGTAAGTTTTTAGAGTATTTTTTACAGACGTCACGGCGAGTGCTTAAGCAAGGCTTTATATTATAACCGATAGAAAAACATATTGGGGTCACCACAAATTAACTTTCTTATTGATAATAAATTCGAATCAGATCATCTATTATTTCTTGACAGAAATCACTTACTATAAGAGAAAGTAATTTTTCACGTTTTGTACAAAGTCGAATTCCAGTCGGGTTCGTTATATTCACTTACGCGTAAATATAACTGGGAAAGGTATGAAACTATATCTTCTCTTCCTCCTCAGCAATGGGTTAAAAAGAAGAAAATCTAGGTATTATAGCCTTAGTTGGAAATCATTCTCCCACAGAAAGCAACGGCAACCTACTGCAGGAATAACTTCTGCTTCGTAATCGAAAGAAACATGAACGCACAAGCGTGTATCGCATATGGCTCTTCACTGAGTCACATGTCCTTGGGGCAAAACATTGCCTCAATAAAGTCTCTCAGCTCCACCCTAGTTTAGATTTGGCTCCTAAAGTTTAGAAAAAGCGAAAAATCGCAATGACAAAAATCTCTGTTGAACGTTGTTTTTTTACGCTGTTTTTTACTCGACACAAAGCCCAAGAGCCACTCAAAGTAGGGGTTTACTGAATTATGTTGCTGCAAATGCGTGAGAGAAGGAAATAAGAAGCACATATGAGGATATGCAGAATAGATAACTGTTGACTATAGATTGAGAAAGCAGTCTCAACAGTCCATACAACTCAGTTACAATTCTTGGGAAAGGAAACTTCCTCCTTACCAATGTAATACGAAGGTATTTATATTTGAGTCGATTCTGTGTACGTGGAATGGCGGGTCCTAGAGGTAAACTGGAACTAAGGAATGTTGCTCATTTGAACATTTGCTACGAAATTAGCGATAGAATAGCGAGAGGCTTAGCTGTGAAGGTCTGAACTGTTGGAATCAAGGAATGTAGCCCGTGTGAACGTGTGTCATGGAAATAGCTATAGAGTAGGAAGAGGCTTAGCTGTAATGGTCTGGACTGGTGGAACTAATGAATGTTGCTCGTGTGAACATTTGCTACGAAATCAGTGATAGCAAGAGACAAGTAAATGTTTCGTCTCTGGAAAAGGGATTATGGATGCGATTAAGGAGAAAGAGAAGACGAAAGAGAACGGAAAGAAAAAATTAAGTGTAGGGAGGTATTCAGGAGGAAGAACGAAAGTGGGAGGTGAGGGGAAAAGTAACCGAAATAATTTTTAACGCTTAAATTTACTTTTGTAAGGCAAGAGTGTCATTGTGACTGATAAAATCTAGAACAACAAAAGTAGACGACAAATAACTACAGATTTTCCCCTCTCAGCAATTCAAAAGAAATAACGATTTAAATGTATTGAAATCGACAAAGAAAAAATATATTTTAGAATAGCAATAAAATATTCAAGTATTCGACCATTGTTACAGGTTCTTTGTATATAAGTTGCTATGTTAAACGCCATAGGACCAAAATAGGTTTTTCTTTTTCTTTTTTAACCACCGTTTCGTCATAGTCGTTTCATTTTGGATATAATAGTTGTTAGATTTGAAAAAAAAAAAAAAAAAAAAAAAAAAATATATATATATATATATATATATATATATATATATTAATTACGTTCATGGAATTATTAATTTTTAGAATCATTTAAATTATATTTAGTCTTTTTTGTACATAATCAACACAAAAATTATTTCGATATCTGTTGCTTCGTTCGCAGAGAGCAAGATGATCAAATTCCAAATCTAAATTGTTTGTCCACTTAAAAGAAATATATATTCAGTTTAAATATAGGGGTCATATGATAAAAAAAAAAAAAAAAAAAAAAATTCAAAGGGCCGCACATATTCTTCTTAGTCTTTTCCTATTATCCGGTGGTTGCTATCAGACTAGAAAGGGAAATTAGCCTTGTGAGCGACATAGATGTCCATTTTAATTTTATTCAACTTGTATGTGCATGCTTTTATTTTAACTCAATGACAGACTTAAAATATTTCTACAAAATTTTAAAATAAACTATTGTGATGAAATACGACTAAGGAATTCTAACCTACCTGTGTCTAAGAGGACACCATGTCTCGTCTGCCCGATCGGAGCCGCCATTTGTAATTTAGGTAAAGCGCATGCGTCGTTCTAGAGCTTTTAAAACTATCGTTAATTTGTTTGCGTGGTGAAAAACCTTAATAAAAGATGAGCTACGCAAACCGAAAACTTGACCTATGCTGGACCAGGCTACGTGTGACTATCAAATTAGTTCAATTTATTACCGAAATTACCGAATAATTTCTGGAAAGTTCAATATCTTTTTTTAATAATTAGCGTATGTTTTTTTTTTTAATTATTTATTTTTATTTCCGACTTCATGAATTTTATAATATGGGTAAAGAGTAGAACAGACTATGTTTTCTAACCTTGGGTGGCAACTGGTCTTGGAGAAAGAAAACTTTGATTTCAAACCAGACTAGAGAGGGATGGGCGATGGGCTACGTCAGGCTATTTTGCCCAAGACACACCATTTCGACTGCAACGGCAGTACACGTGCAAAGTAGTTGGGAAGTAGAATTGTCCTTCGCTTTTGAACTACCTGTGGTATGCATATCCAGATATCTGGTTTCAGCAATGAAGTTAGCTGATTAACTTGCAGTTAAGAATGCCGATGTTATGGTTAAGGAGATGATTAAATGATATTTTTTCAGGTGATTTACGAAACATTTTTATTTTATTTTATTTATTACTACAAATATTCTCGAAAATTTCTTCTTTTTTTTTTTTTAACAAGATAGAGGTTTACCCTTTGTTTCCTGTTTAGGATAAGTTTCTGGTTCTTTCTAAACTCTTTTCATCCCCTCTCAGTCCCAGTGGCTCCTTGCGTCTTATTGATATTATCGCCTTGTTTGGGGTGAATTGATTAAAAAAGATGTATCAGTAAATAAATTGCAGTTAAAAATATTGATCAGTCAGTTAAATGCCATACGTGATTTACGCTTGGGCGATCATGTCTCGAAAGAGACATGATTGATGGGCAGAAGATTATCCCGCAGTAGGTTGCCATTACTTTCTGTGCTAAACTGGTTGCCAGCCAAGGTTGTAGAACCCAATCTGTCCTGTTATTATAAAATTTATTCTTAGGAATAATGCCTCTGCCCATTTGAAACTCTTCCTACTTTATTATTTATAGTGCTACTCCGGTGTATTATATTTTATCAAAATGAAATATTTAAATTTTGGAAAGATATGCAAAGAAACAATATTACATTTGTAGTAAACTAGCAGTATAGCCCGACGTTGCTCGGGTGTAATGAAAACTTTAAAACTAATCATCGTCCTGAAGCTCAGACTCTTTGGACGTTGGCACGAAAGACTAAAAAGCAATAGTTGTTTCCAGTTAAAGCGAAACCGTAGACTAAAAGAAATCTGAATGGATGTAAGTCAAAATTTTAATTTCCTGGTATCGATATCAAATAAGTTTTTTCGTCGTAAACTGAATTTTGAAGGCTAAATAAGTCCTCTGAGTAAATGGTATCATGGCTGAGACTAAGAACCACAATTATACCTACTTAGAGCCAAACCTGAAGCAAAAACTGTAATAAAAAGGCTGAAAAAATACAGACATACAGGCAGATAAACAGACACACACACAAACATCTTGCCTTTTATATATATATATTATCGATTTTCTGCACTATTGTAAGAACTGCAATCTTGAAACTTCTGAATATCGTTTCTTATGTCTTTGTCTATGAGTGTATCACATTTGATTAAAATCGGACCACTCCTTCTATAACCCGATTTTTTCGATTATCGATTTTCGATATTTATCGGGGGTACCTCGACACAAAACCTAGCTAAGAACACTCGCAGAGGCTTATAGTACAACTGTGTAAATTTTCAAGAAAATCGGTTCTGCCGTTTCGGAGTCTATAGGTAATGGACACACACACACACAGACACACAGAGAGACAAAGTTCCATTTATAAATAAGTTTAGATAAGTATTTATTTTAAACATTAAATAGTTTTTAAAATAGTGTATTTTGTATATTAAATAATAAAACTTAATTTTTCCAAGAAAAAAAAGAAGAGAAAAGAAAACTATATTACGCATCATAAAGCAAACTATAATTTACTTGTATAGTTTTCTGTATGTCTTTGTGTGATAAAAGTCTCTCTAAGAACAAAGCATGTTTGTTATTTATTATTCTTTCAGTCATTCCGTTCCGTTCATAATGTACGGTGTTATTATATCATGGATATAATAATGCCCATAATGGAAATGAGATAATAGACCTTTCTTTCTATAGCTCTCATTAATGGTTTGTAATGGCTGTAGTTTTGTTACGGAAAATTACTTGTTTGCACTTCTCCATATGCCTATTTTAGAGGGTGTAACAGGCAGACGGATCGACCGACTAACGAAAGTTACAGAATTGCATATATAAATTATTTTGCTGCAGCAAACAGTGTTTGCAGTGACAGCATGCTTGAAAAATTTTGGGCGTTAACATACGTGATCGTCAGAAAACAAGAACAAAAAAAAAAGTAAATAAATGTCTTTTTGTTGAGCTTCGACGCCCCATGCAGTATACATCGGATGTAGTTATGTTCAGAAATGTGCATTGTAGACATTAAAGTCATTGGTGTAATTTTACAAAAATGTGTTCGTTTGATAAAAGTACATAAAAACAATCTTCCTAATTTAACAAAGGGCATCCTTGCTGAACGGAATAACAATTGCTTAGCAAGATTAGAGACATGTCTATTATTACCCGACCAAACAGAACCCTTTGTCATTGTGTGCGTGTGTATGTATGTTTTAATCACTTCACCCCAAGTAAGGCAATAAAGCCACTAAGATATAAGGAAAAAAATTATCAAGGAGTGAGAACATTAAAACGACCAGAATTAAGAAGGTAGTAGACATTGCATTTAAATTTTTCGATCATGAAAGTTGGCTGAAAAGGGTGAAATCAAAAGAGAGTTTCACAAGTGAAAAGCGCGAAGGAAGAAACTGTTAGCATAGGACTTACGGTTACATATAACCAATTTAACTTTAAATTGATGAGACCTGGCCACTAATGCAGTGCTGTGCTTAAATCCATAAAGTACAATAAAGGACAGTACATCAGAACAATTACTATGAAAGTATTTATAGAAAAGGCAAGTTTATGGCGGGGAAAAAGCAAATGAAGCAGAGATAGTAGGTCAGGACCAGTAACAGTCTGTATATATATAGCAGGAGCACCAGACAATATGTTGCTGCAGTATTCAAAGCATGGATGAATGGTAGACTTATAAATATGTAAGACAGATTTCTGAAAAATGATCAATCACGACACAGTGAAACAATTTTCTTAGTAGGCCTAGCAATTGATTCAATATAATCTGTCCCCTCCACGTCAGCAGAAGACGTTAGCCCGAGAAAACGCAACGAGTCACTCTTCTGATGGAAGGCAGAAAGGCCTCTCTCTGACGATTAATAAAGAGCAGTTCCGTTTTAGAGGCGAAAAAACTGATAAGCGATTCTTTGTCGCATATTGCAGATTGTAGGTCATTTTTGGTCTTATCGTTCGGCTTTAAATTTCACCATAGTCGATTTGTCAGGAAGACGACTTCTTTACGTTATCGGTCTGGAGAAGGCGATCCCATCAAGCGGCACTTTTGGAAAGTTCCTGAAAGCCATACCACGGAACCCTTTGGGAGCCGTCGAAAGCCGTGCTAGCACGAAGATACAAGTCATCGTGACCGAGGGTGTGAGTGTCCTGGCCTTGTTCAGACTGTTGTTTACACTAGATAACGCGATCTTATCCAGAAGCTGTAACTAATGTCCGCTCAGTATAGTTGCAGGTGGGCTCTGTGGGTGTTGAACAAACACAAATGTGCCTGAGCATGCGTCTGCAACAAGGATTAGCTAACCGCCCTAGTAAACAGACATTACTGGATACGAGTGACCAGCCATACATATACTGCCCTTACCTCCCTAAAAGGTTATGGGAGTTGTGACTTGACTAGACCGTCCTTGTTATTAATCTCAGATGAAATCAGAAATCAATTCATATTTTTTGTCTGAATTTCTGAGTGTATGATTTACAAGCGAACTAATATCCTCATCTTTATTTTTATCATCACAACGTTTTGGCCGTTGTGATCTCCGGCCTTCTTCAAGCTTGTAGATTCAGGTAACCTTTAGAGAATTTCGAACTGCACCTTTAACATCTATCTATCTATCTATCTATCTATCTATCTATCTATCTATCTATCTATCTATCTATCTATCTATCTATCTATCAACATTACGGTTACATGACGTTAAAACACCAGTTTCCGTACGATCACCGAAGTTAAGCAACGTCGAACATAGTTAGTAAGAATATGGGTGACCACTTGGGAATACCCGCTGCTTAGATGTGTGGTTACTGTAATGGGTAATGGAACGGAATTGTTAATTTCAGTTCTATTCCCTTACGCGCAAATAGCCTTAGGAAATCATTAAATCCACCTCTTCTCCTCCCCAGCTATGGGTTAATTAGTAAAACCTGTATACTTAAAACAATTATTATCTAAAAAAAAAAATTAATAAATAAAAATAAAAATGAAATAAATAAGATTGCGTACAAAATATTTAGATTTCGGTATGAAATAATCATACCGTCAAACAAAAGCAACCAATCACCCAACAGTATGTAGCCTTCCGTAACAAAACTACAGCCATTACAGACCATTAATGAGAGCTATAGGAAGAAAGGCTTATTATCTCATTTCTATTTCTCTTATTATGGGTATTATTATATCCATGATATAATATCATTGTACATTATAAACAGAACGGAATGACTGAAAGAAAAATTAATAACAAACATGCTTTGTTCTTAGAGAGATTTTTATACCACGAAGACATACAGAAAACTATATATGCATATTAACAAAGATCACACACAACGAATAATATATAATACATCTACACATCAGACAGAGTGCAAGAGGAACGAAAATATAAGATTCTACAAATAATGTAGAGATTCTTCTGTGTTTCTGGAGAAGCCATATTCAAAACTCCAGATTTAAACGGGCCGAATTCATCTACTAAGTCCCAGGCAAGGATATGTTCCACGAACAAGAAACAGCGAGTATTGGGTTTTTCTAAATATATTCCCAAAGGAAAACGGAGCGTTAAAATTGTTATCTTCTGGGTGAGGAAGATTTAATCCCAGCCCGGGCCGAGATGCCCGGACTAAACAACTGTTTTGTTGAGCTCCTGTAAACCGAATGAAGGAATGACCACTTTCGTCATTGTATGAAGTGACATCACTAGGCGACTGTCACGGGACCCATGTGAATATCTCGACCGAAGAGAGATAATCGCCTTTTGTACTCTTACACCATGATAAAAACAAAAAGCAGAAGCGTGAGAAACTTGAATTCAAAGCTATTAGAGCGTACCTGAATTTTTGCGATTCTTTTGTTATAGAATGTTAACTTATCTCCTACATGCACATGATCCCAATCAATGGCAGATTATGTAGGCCGGAGAAACCCTTTGAAGAACGAAATGCGTCACGCGAGTTTTTCAAATTTATCATTCACTTTTCAAACTGTCATTCCATATATATATATATATATATATATATATATAATAGTAATAATAAAACCGACTCTGTCCGTATCCTACTCTTAAAATATTACACAAGAATCTTTTAAAGACTATGAATAAGCAACAGAATCTAACTCCGTTACCGTCCTCGGCTATAGAGCTTTGGACAAAGAGGGGACAAAAAAAGAAAACTGCGTAGGACCGACAATGCATACGGTTCTTCACAGTAAAGAAAAAAACCCTCTAACGGAACGAACCACCAGGAAAGAAAAGTGCTCGATACAAACTAACCAAAAGTGTTAACCAAAAGGCAGTTACGCAGAGCAAAAACACACGAAATTTCGTGCGTATATATTTCGTGCGTATATATATATATATATATATATATATATATATATATATATATATATATAATGGACTCTCCCGTCGATTTCGATGTATGAGGTCTAGACAACTGTTCAGTTCGACGTAGCATGCCTGCACTTACTCAATCGTAAATGGCATTTGAATCCTGCAAGAGACTTGCAAACAAGCCCACAATGGAGGCAAGAAGGAAGATTGCACGAATGATCGGCTGGGACACTTGCAGATGCTTTGGTTCTCTCACGTCTTACGCGCAGTTGGTCAATCTCAGGCTCAGAGAACTGCCTAATGCCCCTCTGGCAGGCAGATCTCCATTCATTTCGTTGAGAGGCAATTCGTTCAAAATCACGGTGAGGAATATTCGTACATGTCAAATTCATTTTCAGCTTATCCTTAAAGCGAAGCAGAGGTCTACCCACATTCCGCCTCTGAGCTCACCGTACATCATTTGCTTTGGTATCCGGTCATCTTCCATACGTAAGACATGTCCTACCCAACGCAGCTGTGATTGCATCAAAAAGCTTTCAATTCCGCTAATACCGCAGCGCGTGAACAGGTCCGCATTAGACATCCGATTGCCTAGGATGAGACCACAAGTTGTTCTAGGGCAATTTTTGTGGAAGACATCAAGCTTCTGGATGTGATTATGATAGACTGTCCATGATTTCGATCCATAAAGTAGCGTCGTTAGCACAACTGCTTTGTACACAAGTACTTTAGTCCTTAGGCTAATCCCCCTATTATCCCATAACCGATGGCGCAGTTTCCCAAAAGCACTAGTTGCTTTCGTAATTCGATTAATGATTTCATCATCAAGAGAAGCATTCCAATTAACCTTACTTCCAAGATAGGTAAAGTTTTTCACATATTTCAGATCATTACCATCTACTCGGATTGGTATATCGGGAAAGCTGTATACTGGTGGCCGCTACTTTACACCCAGAACTTGTTTTGGTGTGGGGCGAGGTTGGTGAATCACCTCTGTTTTCTTGATGCTGATTGTCAGACCAAAAGCCTTGCAAGCAGCGGAAAACCTATCTACAAGCAGTTGCGCTTCCTCCTGAGAGGTTGCACAAAGTGCAGCGTCATCTGCAAACAAAAGATCCATGATGATAGTTTGTCGAATGAGGGTTTTAGCTTTGAAACGCTGCTGATTGAAGAGACCACCACTTGTTCTGAATTTGAATTCTACGCCTGTATCAATATCAGCAAAAGCATACTTCAGCATAACTGAAAAGAACAAAGCAAACAGCACAGGTGCCATTACGCATCCCTGTTTGGTACCATTTGTCACATTGAAAGGTTCTGAAGACTCCTCATTTGAAACAACAGATGCCTTCATTCCATCATGAAAATACATGATTATATTCAGCATATTGTCGGGTATTCCCAGCCTTTTCAAAACCTTTCAGAGAGCTGCATGGTTAACTGTGTCAAAGGCCTTTGTAAGGTCAATGAAAACCATATGCAGCTCCTCGTTCTTTTCTCGGACTTTCTCAGCAACCTGGCGGAGGGAAAAGATCATATCGACAGTACCTCGACCAGCACGGAAACCGCACTGAGATTCGGGGTAGATATCGTCAACAAGCTGTTTGATTATTCTGTCGAGAATTAGTCTTGCCAAGATCTTCACTGCAATTGATAAAAGTGAGATGCCACGATGGTTGTCACAGATGTTCCTATTGTCCTTGTTTTTATACAGGTGTTGAACTAGTGCATCTTTGAAATCCTGAGGGACATTTCCAGTTAGCCAGATCATCACAAAGAGACTATGCAAATTCTTCACCAGTTTCTGACCACCGCACTTAAAAACCTCAGGAGGTAAGGCGTCTTTCCCAGATTTTTTGCCTGAAGAAATTTGCTTGATAGCAACAAAAACCTCATGTATTGCTGGAAGGAAAGAGATTTCATGAATTTCAGGTCGCTCAGTGATAGATGAAATTATTTCTTCGTCTGTTGTAGAAGTATTGTTTAGAACTGCTTCAAAATGCTCCTTCCAGCGATTAAAAAAATCCGCTCTGTCAGTCAGCAGTGTGCCATCACTTGCAAATATGAGAGAAACACCAGATTCGTGTGGCCCCAAAACTTTCTTAATACTTTCATTAAAGGCTTTCGAGTCCTTCCAATCAAATGCTTCTTGCACTGATTTGGCATGTGACGACCACTATGCCTCTTTCATCTGCCGTAGTGTTTTCTGGACCTTGCTTTTACATGCATTGTACTCTTTCTTCTTTAATGTGGAGTTCTTATCCTCAATCCGGATTTTGTGAGCCTTGTGCATCTCGTTGATCAAATCCTGTGCCTCAACATTTTGATCATCAAACCAGTCCTGATTCTTACAGAGAGGTAAGCCCAGAACTTCCAATGCAGATGTGTGAATTACGTCGCGTAATGATATCCATGAAGATTCAATATCATCAGTTATTTCAACAGAATCTAATGAATGATGAAGGTGTGCCGACAGTGCCGCTTGTTGACCGGTGCTCTTTAATGGAAGGACGTGAATTTGTTTGGGGACAGAGGAGCGTTTCATTCGTCTGTGTTGTAGATGCAACGTGGTTTTACTTCGGAGCAATGCATGGTCGGAAAGATAGCAACTTGTATGGAATGAACGAGTGATATGAAAGTCTTTAGTGTCACGTCTTTTGGTGATGATGTAGTCAAGCAAGTGCCAATCCATCGAACGATGGTGCATCCATGTAGTCTTGTGGGAGTTTTTCTGTTGGAATACTGTGTTGGTAATACACAGGTTAAACTCCCTACAAAGTGACAACAAAAGAAGACCATTATCATTCATACGACCAACACCATGATGACCCAAAACACCACCCCATGATGCGCTATCCACACCCACACGAGCATTAAAATCACCCATTAATACAAGTTGGTCCTTGTGTCGCACATTCGCAACAATTTCTCTCAGTTGTTGGTAAAATCCATTCTTCTTCGGTTCTGGTCTGTCTAACGTGGGAGCATAACAACTAATTAATACGACACGGGTATCGCATTCTAGATTGAGGGTTAATGTCATTAGGCGATCCGAAAACCCCTTTGGAAGGGTTGGTAATGACTTGGCAAAGTTGGACTTGACAGCAAATCCTACCCAGGAATGACGAGGCTCTTCTGGGCCTTTGCCGCTCCAGGAAAAGGTATACCCGCTTTTCTCTTCAGTCAGTTGCGAGTTGCCAGCCAGGCGCGTTTCACTAAGGGCTGCAATATCAATCTCGAACCTTTTCAGCTCAATTGCAACAAGAGCTGTCTTACGTTCTGGCTGATTATCATTGTCAAGTAGAGTGCGGACATTCCAAGACCCAAAATGAAAGTTTTTGCTTCTTCTATTGTTGGGACTGCGTGCTGGATACCCAGGCAGCTGCAGTACGCTGTCAAGGGTGGTTTTGAGCAAGAATTTGTTTAGGGCTCTTTTTATCGCCCCCTCCCCAGCATGGGGAAAGCAGTGCTGTCCCTAAATAGGGCTGTTTTGTCACCGATGGAGGACACGAACTGCACAACTGCTCAGGTATTTGTGCAGAACGGCCATCACCCACCGGTCGCCACAGTGTAGAGATACAGCTAGGAACTTCCAGTGATATCCTTCACCTGTTCCCGTCTCCTTCACAATATCGCCTGTGGACTTTTGTATGTGCAGGACTTTTGAATAAACTTAAGTTGTCAAGAAACCCACACAAATGATTTAATTATAGTGGTGAAAGCCTGTGCAAATACTATCCACACTTTTTGGATCCATTCATAAACTCAAGTCGGTGCAAAAAATTGCCACAGATTAAGCAAAAAAGGACCTCAGGTTTTACATCAGAGTTTCCTTCTCCTAGATACCTGTCTTGTCCAGTGGTATAAAACGCGCCCCCAGACACCAACCTGGGAATTTCCATGTCCCGGCGCAGCATATATATATATATATATATATATATATATATATATGTGTGTGTGTGTGTGTGTGTGTGTGTGTGTGTGTGTGTGTGTGTGTGTTGTGGAGGAATATCCTGTCTTACCTAGAAATGGGTATGGCCCAGGTTATAAAAGACCGGAACTAGAACGAACTACAGAGTGTTCGCGATTATACGAGAGTCTTCGTCATTACACGGGAGTGATCGAGAGTCTTCGTTATTATATGAGAGTCATCGATTTTAGTCGAGAGCCAGCGGCCTTAGACGAGAGTTAGACGTCACTAGACGGAAGCCTTCTTCTCAAGACGGATGCATACGTCCTATACAGAGACGTTGCCTTCTTGATTGTTATTCTTGTTAACTGTTCGTTGGTGTATGTGTATTTGGTTTATTGTACTGAGGTATAATAAATCTCTATTTATATATCCTCAGTGTTAAGAATTATTTTTTGCACTATTCTTTCTCTGTTTATCTCCTTCCGGGAAACAACAATATATATTACTTTAAATTTTATTTTTAGTGGATACTCGTGTTTAAGTACACGTTCCGTTTATTTGTTAACAATACTACCGATCTTAATTTAATAATATTAAAATTTTACAACGATAAGTTTTCATGTTGCACTTGACTACTGTCACGTGCATGAAACTAGAATATACCAAATGGTGAATAACACACACACATACACACACACACGCGCGCGCGCGCGTGCGTGTCTGTGTGTTCGGTTTGTTTGGATAATTTTCATTTTAACGACGATTGGTTTTAAGCAAAAAAGCCCAGACTGTCGCCGCTTCAATGTCAATTTTTATATTTATATACGCTCTGTCCTTGATATTGAGCAATTTAACCTATAAATATAGCCTACCTTAAAACTATATTTTATCACATATACATGTGCAGTGAACAAATTGTTGTCTAAATTCCACAAAAAGGAAAATAACCATGACATCTCATTTTAACAGATATATTTACCAAATTTGCACAAAAATATCTTGAAATACTAGAGAGTAAATTTATTTAATAATATCTCCATTGGATTCAACCACGGCCCCCAGGCATCTTCGAGATCTCCTGCAACTCTTCTGGGTGGTCTCCTTGTTTAAGTTGGTAAATGCTGCCATAATCCTTTCCTTTAGTTCATTTTTGGTCTTACAAGGAGTTTTGTTGGTCTCTCGCCCAACTGCGCCCCACAAATAATAATCAAGGAAGTTGCAGTCTGAGGAGTTAGGTGGCCAAATGTAAGGGGTGATATGGTGTCAGAAATTGTCTGACATCTATGACTGGGTTTTCCTGATTGTTTGGAATGGTGCAGAGTCCTGTTTCTCGACATAGAGTCTTCCAGTAGCAACCCACTTGACTCAGAGTAGCACTACCTCCCCAAGGCATTTGATGCAAGCTTTCGTGAAGAGTCTGAAGCCCTGACTGGAGGCATAACGTTGCCATCACTAGAGATTACTCTAAACACCATGATTTTGACTGGATGTATCATCCAACTCTTTACGAATCATCTTCACTGTCATCAGATTGACACCCAAACTCCCTGAAATGTTCGTATAGAAGCTTCCGGTGCGAATGCCAAGCAGTACAGAATGCCGTTTCAAAACTTCTGGTGGAGTGCATTCCCTCTTTTTCAGACAGTGACCAACTCACCCTATTATACTGGGCAATCAACAAAATCAAAATCAACGCAGACGCGCGAAATTAAAAAATAAAATAAAATGGTGACGATTTTCTAATCGCACTCTGTATATATAATACACTTTTTATGCCTACCGGCATACGCATTGGAGAGACTTAAAGAAAATGTAGCATATCGGATATGGTTGTATTTTCTCCTACAAATAGGAACGGACACGCTTTTATTCATACTGTCGAAAATGACTGCAATACTGAATAAATTTTGTAAAGAGTGTTTGCAGATATAAACAGTGCAGGCACAGGAATCAATTCTGTTTGGTGACTATCGGTTTCATACTTCAATCCTATATTTAGACCGTGTATTGTTCTGAATCTTCCATTAAAGCGTGAAACTGACAGTCACCATGCAATGTCGAATCCTATATCCATGTGTCCACGCTATCTCTCTACGCATTAGACATGTTTTTATTACTTTTATTTTGTTTAATCATGTGAAAAGGCACTTAGAAATATCGCACCCGCCAAAAAACAAAACTAAAAAAAAAATACGACCACCCTCAAAATACCCACCTCCCCCCCAAAAAACATGTTCTTTTGAAAGTTATTTCACTTGTCTGTCTTTCCTTAAAAGCAAAGCATTAGCTTATTTATTATGACAGCTTCTAAAACGTCTTCAATTCTCAGTGAGTTTTTCCCGCTCGAAATATCACGTGCCGTACATTCAAGTGCGTCATTCAAAAACGCACTTCTAATTTAAAAAAGAAAAAAATTCTTTTGTTTTTCTTTTAATGTGATGAATGATCGGCAACTTTTGAGAAAGCCATTTTTTATTATTTTATCTTGGCTGTCTTGCATAAAAAGAAACAAACAAAAACAAAATAAAAATAAAAACAAAGACGAAAACAAAAAAAACACTTAAGAAAAATATAATAACAGTAACATAAAAAATTAAAATATTCTAAAAGATGAAAATAAAATTCCCCCAAAATATCGCAATTCTCAGATCATTCCTTAGAAAAAGAGTACCCAGAGTACCCAGAGTACCCAGAGGACTTCCTTTAACGTCCACAAGATGGTGTTATATAAAGTGCGTTGTTGTGCAGTGGATATCGGCTCGGAACGAAAAATCAGAGCGCCGAGTTCGAATTCCAGTTGAATTCCTTGCATTCACTTACACGCAAATACCTTGGGAAAGATATTAATCCATGTCTTCCCACTAGGACAGATTGAGTTATTTATATCTTGAAGACTGTTATTAGGCCGATAGACGTAAAATTTATAGTGTTTCAGAAATAGTGTCTAGACAAACACGTGTATCCACCAAGCGTCCATCGAGGTTCTACTCGAGGTCCAACGTCTTTTCTGATCTTCATCAATGATCTTTCTGATGTAATCTGTTCCCGAGTAAGCATTTATGCAGATGACACCACAATTGACACCCGTCTTAATAGTAAATCTGCCAAGGTTGAGAAAGTAAACCTAACTGTTGCTCTTTAAAAGGACATCCAATTTAAGAAATGGCTTGTAAATTTTAATGTCTCCAAAACGAAACTGTTCTCCTTTAACCACCATAGAGAAACTTTCCTGCTTCTCCTTAAGTAAAACACATTTTTTTTCAACTAGAAATTATTGAGAATTTTAATGTTTCCAAAAACGAAACTTGCTCTCCTTTAACCAACATAGAAAACTTTCCTGGTTTTTAAGTAAAACACGTTCTTCAACTAGAATTGGCTTTAAAATTCTAATGTTCATGAAAATTGTCTTCCTAACCACCATAGAAAAACTTTCCTGCTTCTCTTTAAGTAAACAACACAATGCCTCCTTTCAACTAGAAATGGCTTGTAAATTTTAATGTCTCCAAAACGAAACTGTTCTCCTTTACCACCATAGAGAAACTTTCCTGCTTCTCCTTAAGTAAAACACGCCTTTTTCAACTAGAAATGGCTTGTAAATTCTAATGTCTCCAAACGAAACCAGTTCTCCTTAACCACCAGTAGAGAAACTTTCCTGCTTCTTAAGTAAAACACCATTCTTTTTCAACTAGAAATGGCTTGTAAATTTTAATGTTTCCAAAAACGAAACTGCTCTCTCTTTAACCACCATAGAAAAACTTTCCTGCTTCTCCTTAAGTAAAACACGTTCTTTTTCAACTAGAATTGGCTTGTAAATTTTAATGTCTCCAAAAACGAAACTTGCTTCTCCTCTTAACCACCATAGAAAATGCTTCTCTTTAAGTAAAACACGTTCTTTTTCAACTAGAAATGGCTTGTAAATTTTAATGTCTCCAAAAACGAAACTGCTCTCCTTAACCACCATAGAGAAACTTTCTGGTTCTCTTTAAGTAAAACAATGTCTTTTTTCAACTTAGAAAATGGCTTGTAAATTTTAATGTCTCCAAAACGAAACTGTTCTCCTTTAACCACCATAGAGAAACTTTCCTGCTTCTCTCCTTAAGTAAAACATTTTTTTTCAACTTAGAAATGGCTTTAAAATTTTAATGTCTCCAAACGAAACTGTTCTCCTTTAACCTACCTAGAGAAACTTTCCTGCTTCTCCTTAAGTAAAACACGTTCTTTTTCAACTAGAAATGGCTTGTAAAATTTTAATGTTTCCAAAAACGAAACTGCTCTTTAACCATAGAGAAACTTTCCCGCTTCTCCTTGGCAAAACACGTTCTTTTTCAACTAGAAATGGCTTGTAAATTTTAATGTTTCAAAAACGAAACTGCTCTCCTTTAACCACCATAGAAAAACTTTCCTTGCTTCTCCTTGGCGTAAAACACGTTCTTTTTCAACTAGGAATGGCTTTAAATTTTAATGTCTCCACCGAAACTTGCTCTCCTTTAACCAGCCATAGAAAACTTTTCCTGCTTCTCTTTAAGTAAAACACGTTCTTTTTCAACTAGAAATTGGTTTAAAATTTTAATGTCTCCAAAACGAAATCAAATTCTTAACCACCATAGGAGAAATCCTCTGCTTCTTTAAGTAAAACACGTTCTTTTTCAACTAGAAATGTATTTGTAAAATTTTAATGTTCCCAAAACGAAACTGCTCTCCTTTAACCACCATAGAGTAAAACTTTCCTGCTTCTCTTTATAAAACACGTTCTTTTTCAACTAGAAATGTCAGTTTGTAAATTTTAATGTCTCCAAAACGAAACTGTTTCTCCTTTAACCACCCATAGAGAAACTTTTCCTGCTTCAAGTAAAACACGTTCTTTTTCAGTTAACCAGAAATGGCTTGTAAATTTTAATGTCTCCAAAACGAAACTGTTCTCCTTTAACCAACCATAGAGAAACTTTCCTGCTTCTCCTGGTAAAACACGTTCTTTTTCAACTAGAAATGGCTTGTAAATCTTTAATGTTTCCAAACGAAACTGCTCTTTAACCACCATAGAAAACCTTCTGCTTCTCCTTAAGTAAAACACTTTTTCAACTAGAAATTGCCAATTTAATCGTCTCCAAAAACGAAATTGCCTCTTAAACTACCATAGAAAAACTTTCCTGCTTCTAAGTAAAAACACGTTCTTCTTTTTCAACTAGAAATGGCTTGTAAATTTTAATGTCTCCAAAACAACTGTTCTCCTTTAACCACCATAGAGAAACTTTCCTGCTTCTCTTTAAGTAAAACACGTTTCTTTTTCAACTAGAAATGGCTTGTAAATTTTAATGTCTCCAAAACAAATTGCTCTCCTTTAACCAAATTCTTTAGAGAAACTTTCCTTGCTTCTCTTTAAGTAAAACATTACTTTTTCAACTAGAAATGGCTTGTAAATTTTAATGTCTCCAAAACGAAACTGTTCTCCTTTAACCACCATAGAGAAACTTTCCCAAGTGTTTCTCCTAAGTAAACACACGTTCTTTTTTCAACTAGAAATGGCTTGTAAATTTTTAATGTCTCCAAAACGAAACTGTTCTCCTTAAATTTATAGAACTTTCCCGCTTCTCCTTAAGTAAAACACGTTCTTTTTCAACTAGAAATGGCTTGTAAATTTTAATGTTTCCAAAAACGAAACTGTTTCTAACTACCATAGAAAATCTTCCTTGAAGCCTCTAAGTAAAACATTGGCCAATGTTCTTTTTCAACCAGAATTGGCTTTCAGTAAATTTTAATGTCTCCAAAACGAAACTGTTCTCCTTTAACCACCATAGAAAAACTTTCCCTGTTTCTTTTTAACAAAACACCAATTTTTCTCCAACTGAAATGAAGTCATAAATTTTAATTGCCCCAAAACGAAACTGCCTCCTTTAACCACCAGAGAAAACTTTCCTTATTTGGTAAAACACGTTCTTTTTCAACTAGAAATGGCTTGTGTCTTAATGTCTCAAAACGAAACTGTTCTCCTTTAACCACCTTAGAGAAACTTTCCTGCTTCTCCTTAAGTAAAACACACTTTTCAATGAAATGGCTTGTAAATTTTAATGTTTCCAAAAAACGAAACTGCTTCCTCTTTAACCACCATAGAAAAACTTTCCTGCTTCTCCTTAAGTAAAACACGTTCTTTTTCACAGAATAAATCTTGGCTTGTAAATTTTAATGTCTCCAAACGAAACTGCTCTCCTCTTTAACCCCATAGAGAAACTTTTCTGCCTGGCATCACAATGGATGACGCTAGTCTGCTGGAGAGTAACATACTGCGCCTCCTTTGCCTCACTCACTTAACCGACCTGAAGTGGAACGACTACATCGAATCTATAGCTGCATCTACTGCTAGGATTATTGGCTCTTTGTGTCTGACCAGAAAGTTTTTCTCGTCAGAGTCCATCTAACACATTTATAACTCTACCATTCGTCCGTGTATTGAATATTGTTGGCATATCTGGTCGGGTGCTCCTGCTATTCGTCTCGAGGTTCTCAATAAAATCCAAAGAAAGATCTGCAATGTAATCGATCCTGACATGGCATCTCGACTTCAGTCACTTTCTCACTGACGTGATGCTGTTTTCTCCATCTTTTCTCGAAATATTTCCATGGCAACTGTCCTGACGAGCTTTTTCCCTGGTACCTCGACCACATGAATTTACGTGTGTTACTAATTTGGATTCAAATTAGTAACTTTTACCGTTGAAATACTTAGACTTAACCACTTTTTCTACTTTAACAGTTTCTTTTCTCTCACTTCCCGCATGTGGAACTCCCGTTTACATGCTTCTCTAATAGCTACAATCTCTAAAAGTTTAAATGCAACATCAATTGCCATGTTCTATATTCTTAAATTCCATTAATCTTTAATCCTTTCTTTGACATTCCCTGTACCCTGTTTTTTTTTCTCACTGTAACCTCTTGCACACTAGTGGCGGTACCGCCTTGTTTGGGATGGAATGATAATAAATAAATAAATAAAAATATCAGGTTTGAAGTAATTTTGTACTTTTTTTCTCATCAAGGTTCCATGTAATAAAAACGGTCTATTAATGTACAATAAATATTATTAGTCATATTATCCATAACATTGTTTTTGTTGTTTTTATCACTAGAATTGTCTTTAATCATTCTACTCTCTAGTTGTGTGTGTGTGTAAATTATTCTCAGATAGATTGTATCTGTAAAGAAACAAAATGAATAAAAGCAGACAAGAGGAAAAGCTATTCCTATCCGACGCGTTTCGACCTCTGAAAGGCATTGCCTTGATAAAGTTCCTCAGAGAGCGAAACGCGTTGGCTAAGAATAGCTTTTCCTCTTGTCTAGTTTTAATCATAACCCAGTACTACCTGTTGCATGGTCGGTTCATCGGCGACTAAACTGATTCACCCATCAGGCTATTCTGGTGAGGAGGGTGGCTAGACACCCAGCAGGATTAAAAACAAGACCTGTCAAAAGGCATATGAACCTTCTTGTAGGGTTAACAGCCATCTAGCAAAAGGGTGTACATTAAGCACCATATATATGTATATATATGTGTGTATATGTGTATATGTATATATATATATGTATGTGCGCGGAGGATAAATTCCGGGTTGGTGTCTGGCGCGCAATAACTCACCTTATGGGCAGGTAGTTGCTCTTTAGCCTTGGATGGTAGTCTACCTAGAGATGGAAAACTCGTATATGGAATATATATATATATATATATATATATATATATATATATATATATATATATATATAATGATTTGTTTGAACATTATTTTTGATCGATACTCGTATTTAAGTAAATATTCTGTTTATAACTAAACAGTATTGTATATTTGTTTATAAATTCATTTAGACTGATCGTCATTCGTGGTCGAGAGGTCTAAGACGCGCCAGATCACATGGTGGCTTCCTCTATATGAATAGGGGTCGCAGGTACGAATCCTGCCGAATGACACACATTATCGTAATAAAAATTTATTGTAATGCCGGTAGAAATAAATATATAATACTGTTGATTATAAACAGAATGTTCAAACAAATCATTTCAAATTGTCGGTTGTTTACCACCAAGTTTCGTTAATCTTCGTTATATATATACACATATATGAATTGGAATCAAATACAGATCCAGTATGGATTGCAATCAGACAGAATAATACAATAAAGAACAAATATCTATTAATCTAACAAGTTTCGCTTTTATTAGATCTTCATCAAAAATGGGTCCTGGGTATGACGGTAAACTGCATCCGGCAGCAATCTGATTGGGAGGTTGTGAGGAGGATGGAACCGCCTCTTAATTGCTGTTGTTCCAAGGTCCACCCTGTTAGGGTCCCACCTATGGGCAAATAGTTAACCCCAAACTAGGATTAAATCACTATGAAAGTATAAAAATGGACTTTTCTAGAAAAATACACATTTTCGATGGAAAAATATTACCAACAATACAGTTTTGAA
Organism: Ascarosepion bandense; assembly: GCA_037127315.1. Taxonomy (NCBI): domain Eukaryota; kingdom Metazoa; phylum Mollusca; class Cephalopoda; order Sepiida; family Sepiidae; genus Ascarosepion; species Ascarosepion bandense. The sequence goes on along the minus strand of JBBBDQ010000375.1, from coordinate 4,798,406 downwards.
GAAAAAATATTACCAAAATACATTTTTGAAGGAAAAAAAATACTAGCAATACATTTTTGAACACAAAACTAGAAGGCATCTTCAGTTTCTAAAATAAAAATAAAAAATTCATCAAAAGCTTATTAAATCAACCTTCTCACTATAACTGAACATTAACAAAAAATACCTTTGTTGTATTCTTGCTTCGTTTTGGTATAATTAGAAGATAACACAAACTTGAATTAATGATGTTTATTTTTGGTATAAAACTTTAGGTTTTTACATCAAGTTACAACCTTTAAATTTTGTGTGGATACAGGAGCAGACTAGCTAAACTCTTCACTGTGGGATGCTAGTAGTAAATGAGCGATTCCTTCTGGACTCTAGTGGTCAACTGACTAGCGTCCTCCTCTTTTCAAATCTACTACACAAAACTACTGTCCTTAACTCCTACTTCTTACTCCTACTCTTACTCCTAATCCTACCAAAAGAAACGGTTCCTTATTTTGCCGCCCAATTTTGAATTCTTGGCGTCAGTGTGTCTACCTTTTTCTATTTTTAGAACACTCGCCATTTTATAAACCATAACACCTTAAAACACTAAGCTTTTGGCATTAAATAACCTACAGAGTTTGAGATGCCGTTAAACAAAGCTCAAAACTCAAACTAATCAGAGAATGCGATATGGAGATAAAATTTCATTTTCGTCTTTTTAAAAATGTTGTTTGTTTTTCATTGGCTAAGCAGACTTTATGTGCATTTGACTAGTCAAGCAGCGTTCGTTGGTATAACGTATGCGTGCAAGTGAATCATAATTCCAGTTTGTCTATGCGAGATTCGTATGATAATATATAGGGGGGGGGGGGCGAAGAAAGCATTATTTATGTTTAGAGAATGTCAGAATGTTGATTAGGTTTCGATTCTTTAAGAATTGATTTAATAAAGAACAAGAGCGGGAAAATGGATGACAAGATGAAAAAATCATTAATGATTGGTTTCGTTCCGAGAAGAAACTACTCCAGATAATGATTTTATTGATGGAAACAATACTACCGATGGGAAAGGGAAAAAAGCGTGTACGGTGTGTGTGTGTGTGGGGGGGGGAATACAGCAAACGCCGGTTATAATTTCAGTCAATTAAGTGCCATACTTGATACACGCTTGGGCGATCATGTCCAGAAAGTGACATGACTGACTGAGCAGAAAATTATCCCGCAGTAGGTTGCCATTGCATTCAGTGATAGACTGGTTGCTAGCCAAGGCTACAGAACCCAATCTGTCCTATTATTTAACCCATAACTGGAAGGAAGAGACGGAATAATACCTTTCCCAAGGGTATTTGCGCGTAAGTGAATGCAAGGAATTTGACTGGAATTCGACCTCGGCTTCCTGATTTCTCGTTCCAAGCCGATATCCACAATTTATTTTTTTACCGTAAATACATCCCATTATATATAAAATTAAATTTCAATGTTAAATTTCCACGTCATGTTTTTCTAAGAAAGCAGACGAGTCGCTATAGACGCCATGTCGATATTTGATGTTAACATTAATTTCTCTGTATGCTGTTTGTTTTCTTTTTATCTCTATTTCTTTCCTTCTTTCTCTTCTTTCCATTTATCTATTGTCTACTTTTTTCTTTTTTCTCTCTTTCGTTTTTTTTTTGAAAGCGCGAGGAATTGTTTTTATAAATTACCGTTACAAATGTCTACTCTCAATACAGACGGACACGTGAGCATCTGTGTGTAATGATTTATTTTCGGAAATATTTTGAAGATTAACTGTTATATATATATATATATATATGTCATCCACATACAAGCCTGTTGCGCTGTATCAGTGTAGCTAGACATACACTTGCTTCTAGCCGGGATCGAAACTCGACCGATTTAGTGTCTCTACTCCCTATAGGCGCATGGAATGAGTGAGGGAAATTTTAGCGTGTTATATATAAGCGGGGTATGCACACGCCAGTCACCAAAAGAACTCAATTCATTGCTGAAGAGTAATGCGTAAATCGCAGAAGTGGTATCTGTTTTTCTTTTTAATTTTTCCTCGTTAGAGAGCTCAAGCGTAATGAGAGCATAATCTATTCGTCATCCACGCACACTCCTGTTTCGCTTTATCACAGGTCATCAGTGTGGCTAGACATACACTTGCTTCTAGCCGGGATCGAAACTCGAACGATTTAGTGTCGCTACTCCCTATAGGCGCATGGAATGAGTGAGGGAAATTTAAGCGGGGTATATTCCCCGAAATTCTGCGTCTAAATTAATGTTTCGGACGAGTTCATGTGCGGTTCGCTTCTAAATGGAAAGTGGCTCTGACTGTCGCCAATCGGAAGCATTTGCAGGGTTTCGTACCGGGCCTAAAGGTAATTTTCCAGTGTCTGAAAGCGCTTATCGAGGGTGGGCCGGAGGTTGATCATCTCTGGTTGGGTCGGCGCGGTGAGGGGGGTATGATGTTGAAAGACCCGAAACCCCCTAGTGATCGTCGCGATGACATCACTGACGACACCCTCTAGCGCCCCCATTACGATGCGTATGTTTGGAAAGGAAAGCGGGGTATATACACGCCAGTCACCGGAAGAACTCAATTCATTGCTGAAGAGTAAGTTGTCACACATGCGAACTTTGTAGGAAGTGTATGAAACACATTGCACGATGTTGATGATTAACTATTCTCTAGCCTATCGCTAAATTCTTGATATTATCTTAAAAAAATCATCTTTTGATGTGATAATCAGTTTAAATGCCAATGCTTTGATTACCTCTGTTTTATTGGAGAATGTTTTCTTGCGCATAAAAATCTCAAAATGCTTAAACAAGTGATAATCAGTGAGAGAGTGAATATGGAAGAACTAAAACGCCATGATTTACAGAGTGTGGAAAAATTAGGAACAGAATCATTAATAGTGAAGCATAAAGAGAAAAGAGTAATCAGGAGGGCATTAGAAAGCGATTGCATTTAAATTTTTGCAGATTAAAATTGTCTGGAAAGCATGAAGCTGGAAGCGAGGAGTGTGAGTAAAGAAACTGTTAGCATAGAACTTACGACTACATCAAGCCAGTTCAACTGGAAATTAATAAGATCTCGCCGACAGTCTAGTACTGCATTTAAATTCAAAAGTCTGGGTACCATAGTGAAGAGCTCATCCGAACAATTACCATGAAAGTATATATATATATATATATATATATATATATATATATATATATCATATATATATATATATATATATATATATATATATATATATATATATATATATATATATATATATATATATACTTTCATGGTATATATATATATATATATATACTTTCATATATATATATATATATATATATATATATATATGAAAGTATATATATATATATATATATATATATATATATATATATATATGTTAACATGCCCTGTGGACATAGAAGAATCCAAAGGAGTATCCTTTACATATAGTGGTAGGATAACTCTCTACGAGAGCTCTAAACATATATGCATATAAATACATATAGAGCAAATATAAGAAAAATTAAGACAGACGCGTTATTTCATGGTAACTCGGAAGTTAGGGCTATTTCAGGCGAGCCATCTTCAGCTTCCGTCTTTATTCAACGAAGAATTCTACATTCATGTAATAGGCCTATACTTCCGAATTACCATGAAATAACGCGTCTGTCTTCATTTTTCTTATATATATATATATATAAAGGGCACAGAGAAATAACCTTATGCCAGTTTGTAAGTGACCGTAGCCGAGCCTCCACATCAGGACCAATACTATTGTTGATTTTTTCTTTGGATTTTATCAAGGTGCTCAAAGTAATTAGCAGAGGCACTGGACTATATGTGGCGGCAATATTCTAAACGGCAAATGATAGACTTATATTTATAGAAAATAGATTCTGGAGAGAAAAATTGTCTAGCACGATTCAATATAATCTTTCCACTTGATGTCAGCTGAGAACGTTAGCCGTAGAGGGTGCAACGAATCATTTTCCTGAAGATTAGCATCAGTCATGCTGATGGAAGTCAGAGAAGACCCTCTCAGATATTCTTGACTAAATAATGAAAAAACAAAATTCAGACTCGTCACTCCAGGCCACTGTTGTTGTTGTTGTTCTTCTTCTTCTGATTATTATTATTATTATTATCATCATCATGTGTTATTTTGCTTGTTGAAATTATTTAATACTGCTCTTCTTGTAAAACTGGTTTGAGTTGCTTGTCTTCTTTCTCCAACAAAAACAATTACAAATACAAATCAGGACAACGTCGAGGCTGATGGCCTTGGTCGTTGAACAGAAAAGTTAAGTAGCAGACATTTTTTCTACTCTTTTATTTTCTTTCCCTCGCAAAGATCTAAATTTAGCCTCAGACAATGTGACAAATGGAAACATAATATAATTTACAGCACAAAAGGCTTTTTCATCAAAAAGAAAACTTTCTTTCTCCATTTGAGGAAATTTTTCCTTGAATGATCACATCAACCGACTTTATTTAAAGAATCTGCATAGTTGTGATGTGCGTTTTGGTGCAGTTGATATCGGCCGGGAACGAATTTCAGTCAAATTGGTTGCATTCACTTACGCACAAATAACCGTCTTTTCTCCCTCCAGCAGGGCAGATTGGGTTCTATAGCCATGGTTGGTAACCAGTCTCCTGCAAAAAGTAATGACAACCTACTACAAGAATATATTCTGCACAGTCAGTCATGTCTCTTTCGAGACATAGTCGCCCAAGCGTGTATATCACGTGTGGCATTGAACTGACTGATAGTTGGTTAATCTAATGCCGAAATCTAAATGTTTCTAACACAATTTTATGGCTTCAACTAAATATATGTTGAACGCAATTGTATAGCTTCAACTAGAGAGAAAATGCATTGTTGATAATTTTACTAGAAATATTGTTGTTAATTTTACTATAAATCGGTATTGTTGCTAATTTTACTATAAATATGTATTGTTGATAATTTTACTATAAATATGTATTGTTGATAATTTTACTATAAATATGTATTGTTGATTATTTTACTATAAATATGTATTGTTGGTAATTTTACTATAAATATGTATTGTTGGTAATTTTACTATAAATATGTATTGTTGATAACTTTACTATAAATATGTATTGTTGGTAATTTTACTATAAATATGTATTGTTGATAACTTTACTATAAATATGTATTGTTGGTAATTTTACTATAAATATGTATTGTTGGTAATTTTACTATAAATATGTATTGTTGGTAATTTTACTATAAATATGTATTGTTGATAATTTTACTAAAATAATGTATGTTTATACTTTCATGTTGGTTTGTTTTTGTTTGGGAATTTACTATAACTGGGACCCTAACAGATGCTACAACCCCGGATCAAGATGAACCTGAGAACAACAACAAATAAAACATGGTTCCACGCTCCTCAAAACCCCCAACCTCTAACCTCCCAATCTTGCTGCCAGATGCAGTTTATCGTCATATCCAGAACTAAAGTATATATATATATATATATATATATGAACTTATAAACCATTGTAACAACTATTACAATATAACGCTCTACGTTTGTATCGAGCACCCTTTATAAAAGTAAATGCATGAATAACAGGTTAAAAATATACGAATTCTACAACATATATATATATATATATATAATAATAATAATAATAATAATAATAACTACCTAGACTCTGTAAGTATGCCGGCCGTAAATTTATACTAAAATAAACCTCCGAAAAAAACATTAACAAACAGAACCTAAATCCGTTACAATCCGGTGTACTAAGACGTCGGATAAATGGGGAGAAAATAAAAGAAACCCGCGGAACAAGAACAAAACATTCAATACTCCGCAGTAAAGAAAAACCCCAAACGGAACCAAACACAAGAAAAAGTGCTCAATACAAAGTACGAAAGAAAAGATACAATAGTAGAGCAAAAACACACAAAAATCTAGAGTGAGCCAAAACCTACCTATCTTATCCTGAAACCTACCTATCTTATCAAAACCTACCTATCCTGATCGTCAGGGCAAAGCCTTTGCCCTGACGATCCGTAGTGTGAAAGCGCGGTAGGTTTTGGCTCACTCTAGATTTTTGTGTGTATATATATATATATATATATATATATATATATATATATATATATATATATATAGACTTGAAACAGACTGAATATTAATTTATTCGTATGTATTTGCGTATTTTTATTTTATAAAGTAAAACAAAATTTGACTCTATATTGTTTGCATATATTGTCTGACCAATTATTTATAACAAATTATTTTAGTCATTTCGCTACAAGCAAAGCAATAAAGCCACTCCGATGTCACTGTGTGTACGAGAATATGATCGACTAGCAGTATAGCCCGGCGTTGCTCGGGTGTAATGAAAGCTTTAAAACTAATTCATGGTCCTGGAGCTCAGACTAAGCCTAAAGAATATTTGTGTGAAGTTTGGTGGGAATAGGATAAAAATTGTGGATTTGTATAAAGGACATACAGACAGATAAACAGACACACACACAAACATCTTGCCTTATATATATATAGATATATATTATCGAGTTTCTGCACTATTGTAAGAACTGCAACCTTGAAACTTCTGAATATCGTTTCTTATGTCTTTGTCTATGAGTGTATCAAATTTGATTAAAATTGGACCACTCCTTCTATAACCCGATTTTTTCGATTATCGATTTTCGATATTTATCGGGGGTACCTCGACACAAAACCTAGCTAAGAACACTCGCAGATGCTTATAGTACAACTGTGTAAATTTTCAAGAAAATCGGTTCAGCCGTTTTGGAGTCTATAGGTAACGGACACACACACACACACACACACACACACACACACACACACACACACAAAGTTCCATTTATGAATAAGTTTAGATAAAAACATTATTAAAGAGAGAAAATAATAAATGAACAGGAATTAAGAAGGTAGAAGATAACGATTATACTTCCTATGAAAACAATTGACGAAAGCAGCAAGGTTCTGTGCCAATGTTTCAAGACAGGAAATAATTTCTCCACAATGCATTTAAATCTTTGAAGATCAAAGTCCAGTGGGAAGCAGAAGGCTAGAAAAGAGTTCCAGAAGCTAAAAGTGCGGTAGAAGAAACTGTTAGCATAGAACTTACGGTGCATTTCAACCGTAAAATGACGCGACCTTGCCACCAATCTAGTACTGTGCTGAAATTTATAAAGTCTAGGTAGTACTAAGGGAAGTAATGTTTATTTTGAATAATACAAAAATGTGGCACGTGGTCAAAAGCGGGGAAATAGGGGAAGTTTGGTCTTTGATCTGTCGTATCTTAAACTAAGCTAGCCACGATTCTGATCCAAATACACCACAATATTTCTGATAACAAGACAACACATTCTTACACCAGCCACCATAATACCTCATAGTCTCTATAACTAAGTCCCTAACGCATTTCCATACGTACAATTTGTCTGTGCGTAGGTGGGTACTGGATAAAAATAAGTCAGTCAGTTAAGTGCCATACGTGATACACGCTTGGGCGATCATGTCTCGAAAGAGACATGACTGACTGGGCAGAAGGTTATCCCGCAGTAGGTTGCCATTGCTTTCTGCGGTAGACTGGTTGCCGACCAAGGCTATAGAACCCAGTCTGTCCTGCTATTTAACCTATAACTGGAAGGAAGAATCGGATTAATACCTTTCCCAAGGGTATTTGCGCGAAAGTAAATAAGTAAAAATAAGTACTGCGCTTAAATTCATAAAGTCTAGATATCAAAATGTACAGTTAATTAGAACAATTATCATGAAGGTATTTATAGAAAAGGCACAGGGAAGCTACTTTACAGCGGTGGGAAAGTGACTGAATTCGAGATGCCAGGTCAGGACCAATAACGTTGCAGATTCTTTTTTGGGTTTTATCTAGAATATCTAAATACACAGCGGAAGCACCAGACACAATGTAGCAACGATATTTTTTTTTTTTTTTTTTAATCATATCACCCCGAGCAAGGCGGTAACGCCACTGATGCGCAGGGGGATACGTAAGGGTAAAAAGAATGGAAAAGAGAAAGCCGGAAACCACATCCTAAACAGGAAACAAGGGATGAGCCTCTTCACCTGTTCAATAGATGTGGGTGGAGTGTGAAACGGGCGATAGTTTAGTCTATCTACTCCAATTGAAAAAAAAGAATAATAAAGGAAAAGAGTGAAAAGATTGGAAAAGAGAAAACCGGAAACCGCATCCTAAACAGGAAACAAGGGATGAGCCTCTTCACCTGTTCAATAGATGTGGGTGGAGTGTGAACCGGGCGATAGTTTAGTCTATCTACTCCAATTGAAAAAAAAAGAATAATAAAGGAAAAGAGTGAAAAGATTGGAAAAGAGAAAACCGGAAACCGCATCCTAAACAGGAAACAAGGGATGAGCCTCTTCACCTGTTCAATAGATGTGGGTGGAGTGTGAAACGGGCGATAGTTTAGTCTATCTACTCCAATTGAAAAAAAAGAATAATAAAGGAAAAGAGTGAAAAGATTGGAAAAGAGAAAACCGGAAACCGCATCCTAAACAGGAAACAAGGGATGAGCCTCTTCACCTGTTCAATAGATGTGGGTGGAGTGTGAACCGGGCGATAGTTTAGTCTATCTACTCCAATTGAAAAAAAAAGAATAATAAAGGAAAAGAGTGAAAAGATTGGAAAAGAGAAAACCGGAAACCGCATCCTAAACAGGAAACAAGGGATGAGCCTCTTCACCTGTTCAATAGATGTGGGTGGAGTGTGAACCGGGCGATAGTTTAGTCTATCAACTCCAATTGAAAAAAAAGAATAATAAAGGAAAAGAGTGAAAAGATTGGAAAAGAGAAAACCGGAAACCGCATCCTAAACAGGAAACAAGGGATGAGCCTCTTCACCTGTTCAATAGATGTGGGTGGAGTGTGAACCGGGCGATCATGGTAGAATAGTAGACTTTTTTAAATATGTAAGATAGATGCCGTCGAGAAAAATTGTGGTGAACCAACTTTCCTAGCAACAACCGTAGCAAATGATTCACTGTTATCTTTCCACTTTATGACAGCGAAAAACGTTAGCCAGAGAAGAAGGCGAAATGTGTCAATCGTCTGGAGGGTCTGGAGGTTAACATCAGCCATTCTGATGGAAGGTAAAATGTTCTTTCAGGCGATTAACAGAGATCAGTTTCATTTTGCAGGGGTTAAAATTAACAAGCTATTTCTTGCCCTAATTAAGAACATTGTAAGTTATTTTTTAGATCAGCTGCTAATCTGATCGTATCGAACCGATACGACTGCACCATTAAAACAAGAGTAAATAGCTGTGTCATCAGTAAAAACACCAAATTGAAAAACAGATGATGCCAGGAAGATCGTTGATAAAAATTAGGAACAATATAGATCCAAGTATAGAGATCTGGAGGTCACCTGTATTTATGCAAAAAAGATCTAGAAGAGTGACCATTCAAGACAACTTTCATTTCACAATTTGAGAAGAAAGACTGAATCAGTTCTTTGTTTTGTGTGTAGTGTGAGTGAAGTTTTATTATTTGAATACTCTTCCCCAGTTAGTAGAAACATTGTACATATAAGCAGACCAGGTGCGTGTCACCCTCCCCTGCCGGAGGGTGTACTAGCCAGATTTGGGTCTCCGGGTAGTGCTTTGTGATCCTTGCTATCTTATAAACATTTATATACGCTACAAATTAAACCAAACACAGCTATTAATGGGTAAAAAAAAACAAACAACCTTTTGTGGATTTTGACGTCATTGTGTGATCATTTTTATCCAAATTTGTGAATTTATTTATTTTTTTATAACGGGTTAAATGCGATATTAGTGTTCTGCGTCCCACCAGCCGTCTGCATTGTTCTTTGATCTTCAACTAATTTGACACTATGCGGCAACAATTGAAATAAACTTAATCTCAAAAACATATAACGAAGAACCTTGACAGCACAAGCAAAACTTGGTGAAAATAGCACTTACAATGTTTTAACCGAATTTCGAAAAAAGAATTAAAAATTGAGATGTAGTTGAGTAAGGGCCCCGTGAGTGTGTCGAGCGAGACCCTTGCACCGGCCTTGCATACAAGCCTTTGAGACCCCGTATCATAAATTCGTGGGTGGGTCGAGGGAGACCCTTGCACAGGCCCTGCATGCAAGTCTTTGAGACTTCGTATTATAAAGTTTTGGTTGGGTCGAGCCAGACCCGTGCATCGGTCTTTCATAGAAGTCTTTGAGACCCCGTATTATAGATTCGTGGGTAGCTCTTGCAAGTCTTAGAGATTCGTGCAAGTGATGATAACAATATGCTGTTGAAAATGGCCGCCGCGTTCACCTAACTTGATACCTTGTAATTTTATCTATGGGGCTAAGGACAAATCTATATCTCCTCTCTTCCTACAAGCCTATAAGAATTTAGGCAGACAATCACTTTAGCACCGGAGAATGTTACGCATGGCATGCTACAACGTGTTTGGCATGAGCTGGACTACCTACTCGACGGAGTCGCGTCACAGGTGGTGTGCATATTAAATATTTGTGAAACTTTATGAAATCGGTTATAAAAATACACTCCTTTGAATATCTTATTCAAATTTTGATAAATAAATATTTTCTTCTTTTTCTATGTACTTTGTCCTTTCAGGACGTAGGCGATCATGGCCTTCTACGTCTTCCTATCCATGGTGGCTCTTAGCACGCTTTCTCCAGTAACATCTCGCAACCCCGTTCTGTCATCCACCTGCTCAGACCCTTCAAATATCCGCCGCTTTCCTCTGTCTCTTTTTTCCTTTATTTGGCCTGTTAGTATCAAGTTCTCCAAGCCTTCCTTCCTCATTGCATGTCCCAGGAACTTCAGTTGTCTCTTCCTGATGCTCAATATTAATTTTCTTTTCGTTTCCATTCTTTCCAACACCTCATCATTGCTCACATGCTTGGTCCATGATATCCGCAGCATCCTTTTGTAGAACCACATTTCAGCTGCTTCAAGTTTATCCTTCATCTTTGGTGATATTGTCCAACATTCACTGCCATATTGAAGAACTGACATCACATAACAAACTAGTACTCTCTTCTTTGTTTTTAGTGAAAGTTTCCTGTGTCTTAATACTTTACTCAGCTTCTGGAACGCGCCCTTCACCATGCAAATTCACCTTCGGATCTCTGTATTGTTCCTTAATTCGGTTTGACTGGAACTTGTAGTCACTCAGATATTTACATTTTAAATTTTGTTAATTTTAGAAGGACACACTGTATTTCAATCAGATTGCATGTCATATCTATAACAGGGCATTTTTTGTTTGTAGTCTTTCATCACAATTATTTTTGAGTGAGAGCAGCTCGCTAAGAAAGTGACGCTGGCATACAAATATATGACGTCAATATATCCATCATGACCAGCCTTTGAGATTTGAAAAAGAAATCACTGGACCGGCGGGCGAGAACAAGGGATAATTTACTCGTCGCAAATCATTTTAATCGACCGACTCCATTTTCTTAATAGTCGCCTTACGCAAACATAGCGTGAATCTAAATGCTCAATGATTTTCTATAAAAAAAATTACTTACTTGCATAATTTGTTTATCGGTGCGTGGTTGAAAGAAGTATGCGTATTTTTTTTTCTTTCAAATAATCGTTTTTACTTTTCGTAAGCGGGGAAAAATATAGGATAATATTTTTCCAAATGAGTTTCTAAAAATCTGTGAGCGTCTTTAATCTGGGCGACAGAGACATTTTGGCTCCACTCTGGAAACTTTAATTAAACGAATGTTTACACTGATAGGGACAATACAAGCCAAGAGTTCAATCATGTCAATGCAAGGTAAAGTAACTGGTGAATCTTCAATGGCTTACTTTTGGGTTGTAAAAGAATCATATTTCCTTTTTCATTAGGAGATTTTAAATCGACCCGCGGGCGAGTAAAGCAATAAACCTTAATCGCCCAGTTAAGTTTTTAATCGTCTGAGTAGATCGGGCGAGTGAAATCTCAAAGGCTGATCATGACACCAAAATTGATAAAAAGTATACCAGGCGCATGCATAACGCGTTATGGTAACGGATTTTGATAAACTAGAATTCTTTCACTATTTACATTATTCGGACTATTGTCCTCATCTTTGTTGCCATTTGTACGACGTTTCGGCCGTTGTACGCTCAGGTCTTTTTCAGGTGTTAGGAATTTCGAACCGAACTCTTTATTACGATCACTAGAGTATATCATTCTTTTTTTTAATCGTATCACCCCGAGCAAGGCGGTAATGCCACTGATGTGCAGGGGGCTACATAAGAATAAAAACATTATGTGGAAGTAGAGTGAAGAGAAAGACGAACCAGTTAGAAAGGAGCAAGAGAAGGGTGTGAATACAAGTGTGATGACAGTTGCAAAGGTGGAGAGAAAGGAAAGGATATACGGGGTGGTGAAAGAACTAGAGTCAAGTGGTTAATAGATGTGTATTGACATTGCATTTAAATTCCTGGGGGTTGTAGCCGTCAGGAAAGCAAGAATATGGAAGCGAGTTCCACAGACGGGAAGTGCGAGCATTACTTGTGCGAAGCCACATTTGGTAGTCAGTAGTTACCTCCCTCTAACCAAACTCTCTAAGTTACTTGTTCACCACTGCTGGGATTAAACTCAAACTCTTTGGGTCGCTAAAACTAACCAACATCTATATCCACTGGACTTAAGAACAAGAACAACAGAATCTCTGGGACTTATAAACCTAATGTTTAGTAACTATTTTTACTCCATTGATTGATTAGTTTTTAAGGTTTATCAATCCTTTGCAGGTTATTTAAAGCCAGAACATAATTTTAGTTTGTAAGAATGTTTTTTTGGATAATGATTTACTGATACAAATCTTACTAATTAAGCCATAGATTGGGGGGGGGAGAAGAGGTGGATTCATACCTTTCCAAAAGGTATTTGCGCGTAAATAAATATAATGAACCCGACTGGAATTGGAACTCGGTTCTCCGATTAACGATTCCAAGCTATTACACTACATGCACATCGAAAACTACAGCATTTGGCATTCCGAAGCAGTCACCCATCCAGATACTGACCAGGCTAGACGTTGCTTAACAACGTACGAGAACTGATTTAGCACTTCAATTTATCATCATTAACAATGTTGATAGATCATGAAAGTCATGCTTATAGTTTACTGAATCTTAAAGCTGTTTAAAAAAAGTGGGGTATGCTGTTTAAAAATTAAAAAGAACTATAATAATAAATTATTTATATTCAAACTAATATCCTTATCTTTGTTTTTATGACAACGTTTCAACAGTTGTGCCCTTCGGTCTTCTTCAGGTAGTTTTCCGAGTAGTTTTCAGTGAGTTTCAAACTGAACCCTTTAGTGAATCTATGGTAGTAGATTGTTCGTGTTCTAATGTCCACGTCTAGGGATATCCCG
>JBBBDQ010000375.1:4517500-4780000 GCA_037127315.1 Ascarosepion bandense | reverse complement strand
TGATGCCACATGTTCGTCTGTGAGGATATGCTGATTTTCTAAACGCAGTTTAGATGTGGCCCAAGGCCGAAATTATGTGGCACCCAGTGAGGACTGATAAATGATTTTTTAAGCGTAGCTTAGATGTGACACAAGGACAGCAGTATGGAGCACCCAGTCAAGATCGAGTTCACTATTCAGTCCGCTAACCATTATACCAAGTGAAAGTGCTCCAATGATTTACTAAGTGTAGCTCAGATGTGGCACAAGCCTGACAAAATGAGGACGCTCAGTGAAGATCAGAGTTGTTTTTCTCAGTGCCGTTCATATGTGGCACAAGGGAGAAAATTTGGGGTACACATAACTCAGTTGTAATAGGTTCTAGCGAGACACACTTTTTAATTATTACACAATGTCGAGGTGATCCTCGTCTATGAGGATATGTTCAATATTCACTTCCTTTTAAGATTGACATTAAATAGCAGTTGAGTACTCTTTTCGTTGTTTTCTGTGACCTCAAACATCCCCTGTGAGGTTAATTAACCAGGATTTACTGCCATATCGGAGGAGTGATATAACATAACAGTTCAGCATTCTTTTCTTTGTTTCTATTGCCTCAAGTTTTTATCTAAGGAGAAATTCTGACATTCACTGCCATATCGGAGGACTGATATTACATAGCTGTTTAGAACTGTTTCCTTTGTTTCTGATATTGCATAGAAGTTCATCACTTTTCTTTGTTTCTATTGCCTCAAGTTTTTATCTAAGGAGAAATTCTGACATACACTGCCATATCGGAGGACTGATATTACATAGCTGTTTAGAACTGTTTCCTTTGTTTCTGATATTGCATAGAAGTTCATCACTTTTCTTTGTTTCTATTGCCTCAAGTTTTTATCTAAGGAGAAATTCTGACATACACTGCCATATCGGAGGACTGATATTACATAGCTGTTTAGAACTGTTTCCTTTGTTTCTGATATTGCATAGAAGTTCATCACTTTTCTTTGTTTCTATTGCCTCAAGTTTTTATCTAAGGAGAAATTCTGACATACACTGCCATATCGGAGGACTGATATTACATAGCTGTTTAGAACTGTTTCCTTTGTTTCTGATATTGCATAGAAGTTCATCACTTTTCTTTGTTTCTATTGCCTCAAGTTTTTATCTAAGGAGAAATTCTGACATTCACTGCCATATCGGAGGACTGATATTACATAGCTGTTTAGAACTGTTTCCTTTGTTTCTGATATTGCATAGAAGTTCATCACTTTTCTTTGTTTCTATTGCCTCAAGTTTTTATCTAAGGAGAAATTCTGACATACACTGCCATATCGGAGGACTGATATTACATAGCTGTTTAGAACTGTTTCCTTTGTTTCTGATATTGCATAGAAGTTCATCACTTTTCTTTGTTTCTATTGCCTCAAGTTTTTATCTAAGGAGAAATTCTGACATTCACTGCCATATCGGAGGACTGATATTACATAGCTGTTTAGAACTGTTTCCTTTGTTTCTGATATTGCATAGAAGTTCATCACTTTTCTTTGTTTCTATTGCCTCAAGTTTTTATCTAAGGAGAAATTCTGACATTCACTGCCATATCGGAGGACTGATATTACATAGCTGTTTAGAACTGTTTCCTTTGTTTCTGATATTGCATAGAAGTTCATCACTTTTCTTTGTTTCTATTGCCTCACATTTTTATCTAAGGAGAAATTCTGACATACACTGCCATATCGGAGGACTGATATTACATAGCTGTTTAAAACTGTTTCCTTTGTTTCTGATATTGCATAGAAGTTCATCACTTTTCTTTGTTTCTGTTTCTTCAGGTCCACTCTGCACCAGTGAGGAAATAGTCAACATTCGCTGACATATTTTAGAAGATTAATATTAAATAGTAGTTTAGCATTTTTTCCTTTGATTCTAATGAAGTATTACTGTTTGTTAATACACAGGTTAGCTTTATGAAAGCATCTTTACTCTTTCAATGCTTCACAGGTAGGAAGTGTGAGAAAAAAAGCTGCTGGAGTAGAATTTGCATTTACATTTTATTGGTTTCAAAGTAAAAGGCTAGGTCCTAGTTGCTAATCTTGTGGCTCGAGTAAATTCGTATATAGGGGGCACTAGTGAGCTAAGTTCATCGGAGCAGAAGCCGTGAAAGTATTTGTAGAAGAGACCCAGGGAATCCACATTGTGCCGGTGAGATTTTCTTCCGCTTAATGGACCCATAGCCCAAATCTAATTAACATCGTAATGAAAAAAAACCTCAGTGTGAGCAATACAAATAGAGAAAGACGTCTATCTGAGTTTCTTAGACTATGCAAAAGCATTTGATAAATTTCAGCACAAAGATCTATTTGAACTGCGAGGAAAACATAATTTATTTGAGAAAAATATTAAAATAATCCAGAATATATATTGGTTACAAACCATTTCCATACAGATAGAATATGGACTAGGTTTGGTATATTTCTTCTGCTATGTGTTCAGAAATTCTAGATAAAACACAAAGAAGAATCTGCAATATTATCGGTCTTGACCTGGCATCTCGGTTTTAGTAATTTCACAACCGCTCTAACTTAACTTCTGTGTGCTTTTTCTATAAATACTTTCATGGTACTTGTTCTGATAAATTTTCCGCTTTGGTATCTAGACTTTATGAATTGAAGAGCAGTACTAGATTGGCAATAAGGTCCCATCATTTTACAGTTGAAATGACAGGATGTAACCGTAACTTCTATGCTAGCAGTTTCTTCTTTCGCATTTGTTGCTTATGGAAATCCCTTCGGGTTTCTTACTTTCCAGTCAACTTTGATTTTCAACAATTTTAACTCTCATGTCAATCTTTATCTTTCTGTCTTCTTGATTTTTGTTCTGTTATTCTTCTCTCTCCTTAATTATATTTTTTTCTTTTCATATTTTCTCACGCTTAGTACCTCTTTTCATCTTAGTGGCTTTATTTCCTTGTATGGGGTGAAATAATTAGAAAAATGCACAAAACAGAAAGAGGCGCAAGACAAGGATGTATCTTTTCATCAGATTTATTGATCATTTACAACAAGGCAATCTCAAGAGAACTATAAGTCCTATCAGGATTTATTATTTGAGAGCACAATCTTAACATGATATACAGATAACACTGTATTGCTGACTGACACAGATAAGAAAAAAAAAACTGCAGCAACTCCATACGGTAGCAAAGGAAAAGAAGAAGAAAGGACAAACTATCAATTTTAGGAAAACTTAATTTATTTGGGAAAGACATTAGAATAATCCAGAATATATGCTGGGGATAAATTGTTTGCGCACAGAAAATGAACTGAGTAAGGACACAAAAATAGAAATGTCTTCTACACCCTCACCAAAAGAGAAAAATCAATAAACTTAAACAGCCATAAAGATTATTCTATTTACTAACAATGTTAATCTAATAAACCTATAGACAAATAAGTTATTAGCATAACACCAGTAAAAGCCTCAGAGAGAGTGGTACAAACACAGAAGGACATATGTTTCAGAAACTACACAAACATATTTAATAAGGTACAACACAAAGATCTATATGAATTGCAAGGTAAACTTTTATTTGGGAAAGATAGTGGAACACACATCAGAAGAAAACTGCCTGTAAACAGATAGAAAATGAGTAAGAAGACAAAAACAGAAAGAGGCATAAGACAAGAAAGTATCTTCTCATCAGATTTATTTAACCCTTACAACAAGACAATCTCAAGAGAACTATAAGTCCTATCAGGATTTATTATTTGAGAGCACAATCTTAACATGATATGCAGATGACACTGTATTGCTGACATAAGAAAAAAAACTGTAGCAACTCTATGATAAGGTAGTAAAGGAAAAGAAGAAGAAAGGACAAACTATCAATTTTAAGTAGACAAGACAAGCACCTCAAGATGCAAGTTACAAATTGGAGATGTCAAAAGCAAACAAATACATGAGCAACACAAAAAACTGAAGGGCGTCCACACACCTTATATTTCGTATATTATGCAAAAGATTTGATAAGGTACAACCCAAAGAGCTATTTGAACTGTTAGGAAAACTTGATTAATTTGGGTAAGCCATTAGAATAATCCATTATATATACTGGAGACAAACTCTCTGTATAGGGATAGAAAATGAATTGAGTAATTACTCAAAAATATAAAGAGGCATATGACAAGGACGAGTCTTCTCGCCGGATTTAATTAACATTTACAACGAAGCAATCCTAAGAAAATTACATGTTCTACCAGGATTTATTACTGGTGGCCACATGTGTTATGTGTTATTAGTAAGACTTGTGTCGCGAAACCATTATTATCGCCCTCCATTTAAAAAAAATCTTGCAATCTAAAAATATTTTCTGGCTTTAAATAACCTGCAAAGGGATGATAAAATCTCAGTCAGTCAGTTAAGTGGCATACGTAATACACGCCTTGGACGATCATGTCTGGAAAGAGACATGACTGACTGGGCAGAAGATTATTCCTCAGTAGGTTGCCATTGATTTCTGCGGTAGACTGGTTGCCAGCCAAGGCTATAGAACCCAATTTGTCTTATTATTTAACCCATAAGTGGAGGGAATAGACGGATTAATACCTTTCCTAAGAGTATTTGTGCGTAAGTGAATGCGTAGAATTTAACTGGAATTCGAACCCGGCTCCCCAAATTGTCCTTCCGAGTCGATATCCACCGCACCACAACGCACGAATAAATTAATCAAATAATGATTAGCAAGACAGGCATGCTTTTTAGATTTATTTACATCCTATGAAATGTATAAGTATAGACACTATCGTAGCCAGAAAGTGGGGGATTAGTTTATTAATTGTGAAATAAAAACGACCCCCTCGTTATAATTACTTGTTTTTTTTATTTTTTATTTTTATCAAATTCTGGTTAGATATGAATAAGCCCCTTTTCTCCACAACTATGGGTTAATTAATAGGATTTTTATGATAAAATCATTATCACCTCTAAAAAAATATTACAATCTAGAAATATTTTCTAGCTTTAAATAACCTGCAAAGGGTTGATAAGTCGTAAAATACAAAATAAATGAAGACTCACTAATAAAACAAGGTAGTGCTTTATCTGTTCTCCTATATGGCAGCGAATGCTGGACAGTTTTCGCAAAGATGACGGAAAGATTCAAAGTCACAAAAATGTGATTCTACAGAAGGATGCTGAGGATATCATGAATCGAACAAGTGAGCAATGACGAGGTTTTGGAGAGAATGGAAACGAAAATAAAATTTATACTTAGCATCAGGAAGAGGCTGCTGAAGTTTTTGGGACATGTAATGAGGAAGAAGGGCTTAGAGAATCTGATACTCACAGAGTGGATAGAGGCAACGAGAGACAGGAGAAAACAACACGTGACATACTTGATGGGCTTAAACAAATGGATAGCAGAGCAGGGTTTGGGAGAAATACTTGGGAATACCAGGCGCTGTAAGCGTTCAGTGACGGATGAGCTTTGTGGTGCAGTGGATATCGGCTTGGAAAGAGAAATCGGTGAGCCAAGTTCGAATTCCATTTGAGTACCCTGCATTCACTTCAGCACTGGTGACCTTGGGAAAGGTATTAATCCGTCACTTCCCTCCAGTTTTGGGTTAAATAACAGTCATAATAAAAATATCCTTGGTAGCCCTGGCGACGCATCAAGTATTCAGGTATTTGACAAGATTATGAATTTCGCTGCAAAACTGCGTCAGGGTTCCAAATGCACAGGGCATACTGGAGGGGTGTAGTGAGTTCTATCTCGGCCAATGGCCGCAA
Organism: Ascarosepion bandense; assembly: GCA_037127315.1. NCBI lineage: Eukaryota > Metazoa > Mollusca > Cephalopoda > Sepiida > Sepiidae > Ascarosepion > Ascarosepion bandense. Next base: position 4,774,231 of record JBBBDQ010000375.1, on the reverse strand, counting down.
GACGACGACGTTTGGGGGAAATAACAGGATAGGTTATACAAGGGACAATAAAACGTAAAGGGTCATGATCGCCTACGTCCTGAAGGGACACGGCACGTTAAATAAGAAGTTCTTTCAAACCTAACTCAACAGTTTAAAGAACGAGCGAAGATTGCTTTTCTCCCACTGACCGACGTTGGTATTTATTTTTCTTGGCGCGTTTTTGACTGCCTCTTCCGTATTTAAGTATTGATGGCCGACAGTAAGTCTGATTACTGTAGCTGGCACGATACAAATATAACCGCGGATCGCCTCCAGCCGGAATGTAACACGTGACTCTCAAAGAGACAGTGTGGAGTCGTTGCAAAGAAGAACGAGAGACTTGGTGGATTAGAAGATGTAATAATCCTCTTTTGACGGACAGCACTCCGATCGATACGAAACGAGAATTAATCAATAAAAAGGAAAGAAACTTCAACATTCAAAATAGATAGTGTATACATATCTCTTTCATATGGACATATATGAGTGTATGTAAATAATGGTAGCCTTATTTACAGAACAATCTATATATCCTTTCACCTAATATATATATATATATATATATATATATATATCCAAGTAAAGAGGACCCTACGTTCTACGATTTTGAGTTCCCTGGCATTTATTTTTTTATTCTAAATATTGTAGAGCATAATATAATCATATAATTATGAATTAAAGGTACATTGCGACACAGAAATTTCTATGTTTCGAGATAGAATTTCGTCATCAGGCAATGTTTGATGTTGGTTGTGAAAATGATTTAAATGTAAATGATTTAAATGTAAATCATTTTCACAACCAACATCCAACATTGCCTGAAGACGAGATTCAATCTCGAAACATAGAAATTTCCTTGTTGCAATGTACCTTTAATTCATAATTATATATATATATAATAAGCTGTTCTAAGCAACGTATTTTGGCTTTAATTTCAGGCGAAAATAAAGACAAAATTTGTCCAACATTTGGATATTTTTTATTATGCTGGTTCTAAGCTTCTAAGCTTTCGGTTCACATGAGTCTTCTTCAGAGAGGTTACAGGGACATTAACATAAAGGCATCTACCATCAAAGATGATTTTATCTTGTGTTGATGTAAAACATTGCTAAGCAACGATGACAGTCATCGAATAGCAGACGCACGTCGTAAATTTGTAATGCGGTTCTATGACGTCATACAGCGTGATAGACTGAAATGTTAACAGAACCATATGTCTAAATGCAATGTAATTTGCTGTGACCAGATTGACATTTGATTTTATTAAGTGTGGGTTGTTTTGATTTAATGTAGTTGGCCTTCAATATCTAAATGTTGGCCAATTTTTGTCCTTATTTTCTTCTGAAATTAAAGCCAAAATACGATGTTTAGAACAGCTCATGATTAAACATAATAGACATTCATTGTCTGTTATATTTAACAGTATATGTAGAGAAATTTATCTGCTGCCTCGATACACTGATACACTATATATATATATATATATATATATATATATATATATATATATATATATATATATATATATAGGAAAGAATATTAATAAAAAGTTTTGAATTTAAAAATGTACTTTTTTTTAACAGTATTTGTTTATTTTTATTATATTTTATATTTCAGACCGCCCTCGGTCCTTCATCAGAAACAACTGATTTTTAAATTTGAATTAGAAACGTATTTCACGATAGCGTTCGAATATTTTTTTGTTTACATCACGTGGTGTGTTTGTTCACAACATGCGGCATGTCCGTAGAGAAAGTCTGTTTGTTTTAGATAAAAATTTCTTGGAATATCTGAAAAAAATTTTTTAGCTATTGAAATATTTGTAAAGATTCAACACACCTAAGTCCCTATTTAACCCTAGCTTGTGTGTATTTAATTTTAAAATCCAGTATGTTTCTATCGTATACAGCTCATTTATTAGAATAAAACGCATTTGCTCAGACCATCCAGATTTTCTAAACAACATTAACAACCCAATAAAACAGTTTCTAAAATGTAAATATCCAATAAAAATAATAAAGGAAGCACTACATAAAACCATCCACATAGATCGTAGCACACTTCTCACATACAAAAAACGAAAAGATAACAACCGAATTCCCATGGTTTTTAACCATAATCAATATTCCTACACACTTATCAAAAATTTAAAAAATGATTACAGGAACCTCCAATCAAACAAAAACATCAAAGACATTTTCGATAAACCACCCATAAATGCAAAGAAACAAACACCCAACCTATCAACTATCCTCACTTCTAACAAATATTTAAATAATACAAACCTATCAGGGAATTTAAAATGTGGGAAGCCTCGCTGTTTAATTTGTAAACATTTAATAACAGACAAAACATTCTCTGTACCCAACACCAAAATAAAATTACACCCACCAAACCTTACTTGTGACAGCAAAAACATCATCTACTTTCTCTTCTGCTCAATTTGCCCCAACAGTGGATATATCGGCGAATCCGGTAATAGCTTTAGATTTCGCTTCAATAATCACAAACTAAATATACGGCAAAAAAATGTATACTCCCCAATTGCAGCCCATTTTAATCAACCTGATCATACTTTAGAAAATTGCAAATGTTTACTAATAGACTCCAATTTTAGTTCTACATACACACGCAGAAAGAAAGAAACATACTGGATTTTAAAATTAAATACACACAAGCTAGGGTTAAATAGGGATTTAGGTGTGTTGAATCTTTACAAATATTTCAATAGCTAAAAAATTTTTTTCAGATATTCCAAGAAATTTTTATCTAAAACAAACAGACTTTCTCTACGGACATGCCGCATGTTGTGAACAAACACACCACGTGATGTAAACAAAAAAATATTCGAACGCTATCGTGAAATACGTTTCTAATTCAAATTTAAAAATCAGTTGTTTCTGATGAAGGACCGAGGGCGGTCTGAAATATAAAATATAATAAAAATAAACAAATACTGTTAAAAAAAAGTACATTTTTAAATTCAAAACTTTTTATTAATATTCTTTCCTATACATATTAAGACAGTATACGTGGATGATCATCACTATATATATATATAGATATATATATATATATATATTTATGCAGGTTTCATTGAATAATATGGACAAGTTTTGTCTATTAATTTTGTGTGGGATCCGTTCATACCGTCTGATATACTTGATGGTGATATCGTTGAAAGACAACAAAAAATCACAGTAATTGTTGATTTTTTTTTATCGGGTCTAAGCTTTCGGCTCACATCAGCCATTATCAAAGAATAAATATTAACACACAGTAAGCATAGAACATTTAAGTTATTAACAATAAAGAGAATTAAATCGAAGAGACAAGTCTATCCCTACCGTGGCGGATGGCCGCAGACAGTGACAAAATGGCGGCGTTGTGGTCCCTGATCCGATTACAAGCATTTGAGTATGTTAGTTGAGATATCAAAATTTATCCCATTCAAACCAGGTTTAAGTTGTTTAATGTAGATAGATATAATGTAGATTAATGAAAAAATGCTGCCAAAATACACACACAATATATATATATATATAATATTATTTTTCCTACACAGGGCTAGCGCAATAGGTCAGTCCTACTTAGTTAATTTCTAACCTGGAAAAGGAAAAACAATACTACACAAATCTAAACACGAAGTAAATTAAAGAGAAACTGAACCCAAATACCATTTAGACATTTATTACATGTTGAAAAAATGTAAAAAAACCATACCCATCACAAGCCATAAAGGTAAATTTTTGTTTTGTTCCCCGAAGCCCTTTAACCCTTCAAATTTTTCCAATACATCCTTAATTCCGTGCAAATGTATATGCTAAAATCAAATCGGTAATTGTTTATAGAATAGACGTAACTTTTTTTCATGTTTTCGACCAGAAATAAATCGGACAATACCTCACCCCTTAACGGGGTTCTTATTTCTGATTCACCGCTGAATGACCTGAGGCATAGGATACTGAATTCATTCTGTTTACTTCCTTTGACAGCAATAACTCTAATTTGGGATCAGGAGAAAATCTCTCTTATATCAGGGTTTCTCTTATACCAGGGTCTCTTATATCCAAGTTATACTGTATTAGTTATAAGGGCTTGATCTCGGAGAATTTAAATCATCATCTTGGGAGTCAAAGAAAACGCCTGGCTCAGAAAATCTGCTTTAAACCGTAAAATAAAAGATGCAATAAAACTAAGGCATTGTTTTATTAAGAATGTTATTAATTGAGATTATGAATAAAATATACTATGGGCATTATTTTCTTTAAAAATTTAAAGAATTTTTACAAGAATTGCTTTTATTTTAAAAAATCTTACTTAGAATAATTTTTAAACTTTTAAATCTTTTCAAATTCTGTATAAATTTGTATTTTGATATTTCAATGGTTTTAAAAAGGATAAAGAAATATAATTCATTCATAAAAAATCCTTTGGTCTTTTCTCTTAATAACAATTTTGGCGTTAAAGCTTTGCTTTTATTAAATTTGGTGTATTTTCTTATCATGTTATGCTAATTTTTAGCGAATCAGTAAAGGTCAGTCAGTTAAGTGCCATACGTGATACACGCTTGGGCGATCATGTCTCGAAAGAGACATGACTGACTGGGCAGAAGATTATCCCGCATTAGGTTGCCGTCCTGTTATTTAACCCATAACTGGAAGGAATAGGCGGATTAATACCTTTCCCAAGGGTATTTGCGCATAAGTGAATGCAATGAATTCAGCTGGAATTCGAACTCGGCTTCCCGATTTCTCGTTCCGAGCCGATATCCAATGCACCACAACACACATCTCAGTAAAGGTACCTATATAAAATATTCAAATGAGAAAGAAATAGAGTTTTCCTATGAAAGAAGCAGCATTCTCTCTTTCTGAGAATTTGTGTTCAAAGGTTAGACCTTTTAAAATGGAACGCAGAATTCGATCACAACGCCGTGACACTAAACATATTCCCATATCGATACATTCAAAGCAAGGATTTAACATGTACTCACTTAAAAGGTCTCCACAAACAGTTATTTTTTTTTCTATCATTCAATCATTCCAAATATATTTTGCTATTAGTTAAAAGTTTATAAAAGAAAACTTGAAAGATTGTCCATTCAGCGTATATTTTTTGAACTTCGATCGGACATTTTGTTCGGAGCAAAAAAAAAAAAAAGAAAAAAAAGACCTCTTACCAACAACTTTGGAATCGATTTGCTGCAAAACAAGAAGCACTAATTGAAGCCTACGGCGTTCTACCTGATCGATCCATTGATTCACAGAAGCGTGTGACGGAGTACAGCTGAGATGTACCCTATGATATACTTCAGCTGTACTTTGTTACCACGGTGATCATGATCTAAAAAAAGAAGAAGAAGACCTTTACGGTTATTTCCACGGTATCTCTTCATTTTACGTCTCTCGTTGTGCAGGAAGATCCGCAGAAACCAATGCTGAGCAAGTTATCTCCTGTCGTGATGTGATCTAACGAAGTTCTTGCTCGAAGCACCCGCCTTGATGGTTCGGTTTGATCATATGCATCAAGGCACGAGGGACAGGGGAAAGCAGCGAGTAACCTATCTAACAAGATTGCGTAAATGTTTGACAGAACAGGGGTTAGAAGAGTGAGCAAAAAAGAAAAGGAAAGAGAGTTGTAGAGAGCTATGATCACTCACTCCCAGAAGAAGAAGAAGAAGAAGAAGAGGAGGAAGAAGAGGAAGAAGAAGAAGAGGAAGAAGAAGAAGAAGAAGAAGAAGAAGAGGAGGAAAAAGAGGAAGAAGAAGAAGAAGAAGAAGAGGAAGAAGAAGAAGAGGAAGAAGAAGAAGAAGAGGAGGAAGAAGAGGAAGAAGAAGAAGAAGAAGAAGAAGAAGAAGAAGAAGAAGAAGAAGAAGAAGAAGGTTATTTAATGACGATCAGTGTTTTTCATTTGATTAAATGAGCCTACGGATAAACATTAACATTGGCCGTTTTTGCATTCGAGTCCACAAACAAACATTAGCCGCGTTTGAACGCTAGTCAACGGACAAAAAAAAAATTGGACGTTTTTTCTCGCGAAAAACCGACAAAAATATTGGCTAAATGTGGGGAAACTGTTAAGTTTATTTAAATTTATTTACAAGGGCGATGGTACGATAATTTATCGATCTGACCTACGACACAAATCAGTATTTCAATGACCGAATATCAGAAAACTGATTTTGGAAAGAGTGTTCAAGAAATTTTAGGCACTCTCCCTATATGACTTATTAGATGCATACATGATTAGGTTACAACAAAATTTATATTTCATATATTTTATTTTAAAGTATTTACATTATTCGGACTATTGTTTTCATCATTGTTGCCATTTGTACGACGTTTCGGCCGTTGTACGCTCCGGCCTTCTTCAGGTTCTAGGAATTTAGAACCGAACCCTTTATTACAATCACTGGGGTATATGAACACCATACTTTGCGGGAAACCTCAATTGAAAGTCATGAGTTATCTCCCTCTAACCCTGCAAGTTATTTGTTCACCACTGCTGTAGCCTCGTATTGAACTCACAACTCTAAGAGTCAAGTCAGAAACTAACCAACGTCTATATCCACTGGGCCATGTGTCCTTTAACCTATAAAGGGTTCGGTTTGAAATTCCTAACAACTGAAAAGGCCGGAGCGTACAACGGCCGAAACGTCGTACAAATGGCAACACAGATGAGAACAATAGTCCGAATAATGTAAATACTGTAAATACTACCTCATCTCAGAAATAGAGACAAATAGAATGATCTATTATTAAACGTCGTACAAGTGGCAACAAAGATAAGGACAATAGTTCGAATAATGTAAATACTGTAAATAATTCCTCATCTCAGAAATATAGACAAAGAGAATGATCTATTATTAAACGTCGTACAAATGGCAACAAAGATGAGGGCAATAGTCCGAATAATGTAAGTACTGTAAATACTACCTCATCTCAGAAATATAGACTAATAGAATGATCTATTATTAAACGTCGCACAAATGGCAACAAAGATGAGGACAATAGTCCGAATAATGTAAGTACTGTAAATACTACCTCATCTCAGAAATATAGACAAATAGAATGATCTATTATTAAACGTCGTACAAATGGCAACAAAGATGAGGAAAATAGTTCGAATAATCTAAATACTGTAAATACTACCTTACCTCAGAAATAGAGACAGATATTTTATTTTAATAGAATATTTAATAATTTTAAATATTTTATTTCTTATAAATATTTCTTATGAAAATTGAAATGTGCTAGAGGGTTGACCCCGTATCCTAGATTTAGCCTGGGGAGGTAACTCTTGCACCAACTTTGTTTGCAACGGCTAATTTATTTTTCTTTCTGGAAACGACCTCTGGGTAACAGGAAAAACATGAGTATAAGTCGAAATGTGTAGCTTTTTATATCGTTTTTATGCCGCTTGTACTTAAACTGAATATAATTTTTAAAAAAATTTGCAATTAAAATTGTAAATTTATTTTAAAAAATTATATCCAGAACAACAAATTATGAACAAACAAATTTAGAATTGAAAGTTGATCTTTTTGCCGTTAGTGAAACAACAGATATCGAACTCATGTTTGAGAGGGTGTGGGGAAGGGGTGGGGGTGGTTGTGGGGGTGGGTTGTGAGCGTAGGTGTGGATATGGGTGGGGTGTGTCCTTATGGTGTATTGTCTCAGATTTATGCGTTTCCAATAAATTTGTCTATTGGATTTTGGTTGATTGATTGGAAAGAAATTTCCCGAACACGAAACTCGAGTGATCGTTAAAATCCGAAGAAAGCGCGTCGCTTGCCGCGCATGCGTACTAGTTAACTTCTTTCGCCTGTCCTTATTTCTGCGCGTGCGTTCATATTTGTAAGGAGGTGGTATTCTATCGATTTCTCCCGTGCCTTGAATAATTCGCTTGCCATCATGTACTAGTGATTATAATCTTATCAGTTCGATTGAAGAGAAACACTCTCAGGCGAATAAGCCAATAAAATTCTGATGTCGTTCTCGATTCGAACGGATTCTTTGTTCTGCCTCGCTGAGGTATATGAAGGCGTTATTAGTCTTTGTGATAGATTAATTCGCGTTTAAGAAGAAAAGCTTACAGCTCACTGTCATACCAATTACTAGATTTACTGGTGGATAAATTAATTTTTGAAGACAATATTTATGGGGAAGCTGTGGTGCAATGGATACCGACTGGGAACGACAAAACGGGGTGCCGAGTACGAATTCCAGTTGAATTCTACGCATTCACTTACGTACAAATACCCTTGGAAAGGTATTAATCCGTCTTTTCCCTCCAGTTATGGGTTAAATAATAGTTTAAACTGGTTTCTGTATCCTTGGTTGACAACCAGTCTACCGCAGAAAGCAATGGCATCCTAATGCGGAATAATCTTCTGCCCAGTCAATCATGTCTCTTTCGATACATGATCGCCCAAGCGTGCATCATGTATGGCACTTAACTGACTGACTAAATGTAATCGTTGAAAACATGATTAAGGCTTCTACTGGGAATAAAGTGGGGGATCTGTTTTATATTGTTATGAAGTAATAAACTGATTCCCCACTAATTACTACTTAATAATATAATACATCTCTTTCCCCTCTAGCTATGAGTCAAATAACAGGACAGAATGGGTTGTATAGCCTTGGTCGGCTCCAGTCTACCGCAGAAAGCAATGGCAACCTACTGCGGGATAATCTTCTGCCTAATGCGTGTATCACGTATGGCACTTGACTGATCTTTTGAAACCAGTTGAGGAGCACTTTTAAAAAAATCAATTAAGAAAATATTTAATAATCAAGATTAAAAATGTCGCATAAAACATCTTGCGTTGTCCTTTTGGTTACACTTCTCACTAATAATGGAGCAGAATTATTTTTTTTCATTACCCAGCTTATTAATAGTCGAAAAAGAATAATAGTTAAAACGTGTGAGACGAGAAAGTGTAGGTTCTTCTTCTTCTTCTTCTTCTTCTTCTTCTTCTTCTTCTTCTTCTTCTTCTTCTATGTGCCCTGTCCTTTCAGGGCGTAGGGGATCATGGCTTTCCACGTCTCCCTATCCCCGGTGGCTCTTAGCACGCCTTCTTCTGTTACACCACGCAACCCTCGTTTTTATCATCCACCTGATTAGGTCCTTCAAATATGTTATCCGCTACTTTCCTGTATTTTTTCCCTCTATCTAGCCTGTTAGTATCAGGTTCTCTAGGCCCTCTTTCCTCATTGCATGTCCCAGGAACTCCAGCTGTCTCTTCCTGATGCTCAGTATTGTTTCCATCATTTCCAAAACCTCATCATTGCTCACATGCTCGATCCATGATATTCGCAGCATCCTTCTGTTAAACGACATTTCAGTTGCTTCAATTTTGTCCTTTTGATGATATTGTCCAACATTCACTGCCATATTGAAGAACTGACATCACATAGCAATCCAGTACTCTCTTCTTTGTTTCTAGCGAAATTGTCCTGTTTCTTAATACTTTACTCACCTTCTGGAATGCATCCTTGTGCTTTTAGATCTCAGGAATATAAATGTATAGAAACTACTGTGACCACAAAGTGAGGGGTCAGTTTATATATTGATTCTAATATGGAATTCATCCCCCACTTTATATCCGGTATGCTTCTGTAGAACCCAATTTTAGTTGCTTCAAGTTTTTCCTTCATCCTTGAGAGATTGTCCAGCATTCACTGCCATATTGAAGAACTGGCAATCCAGTACTCTCTTCTTTGTTTCTAGTGAATGTTTCTTGTCTCTTAATACTTTACTCAGCTTCTGGAACGCGTTTTTCGCCATGCCAATTCACTTTCGGATCTCTGTATTGTTCCTTAATCCCGTTTGACTGGAACTTGTAGTTACTCAGATATTTGCAATTTAAATGATGTTAATTTTGGAAGGGCACACTGTATTTTAATCTGATGGTATGTCATATCTATAAGAGGGCATTTTTTGTTTGTAGTCTTTCATCACAATTATTTTTGAGTGAGAGAGCGGCACGCTAACAAAGTGACGTTAGCATACAAATATATGAAGTCAATCCAGTCCTCTCTTCTTTGTTTCTAGCGAAATTGTCCTGTTTCTTAATACTTTACTCAACTTCTGGAATGCCTCCTTCGCCATGCCAATTCGCCTTCGGATCTCTGTGTCGCACTTTCCGTCTTCTCTTAGAACACTTCCCAGGTATTTAAATTTTTGTACCTGCTTGATTTTAGTATCCCCGATCTGTATTTGGCATATTGGGTTGCCCTTTTTACTGATGACCATGCATTCGTGTTTTTTTTTTATTTGCAGTTTATGAAAAAAAAAGAAATGAAAATGAAAATCTGCATGCTGCATAAAATACTTTGAGTTCATTTGTGTAGATCTAATAGACAGTCATGAACATTTCCATTCCACGAAGTGAAACTTTGATTTTAACCGTTTTTATGAATCTGGATGTGCAATAGATCACAGTTTGATATGGGAAATTGGAATGCAGTGTTCTAAAACCAAATTCGCTATATTTACATGTAAATATCATTGGGATATGACTTCATCATGAAGTCATATACTCTGCTTCAGCTATGGGTTAAATAGAAGGACTTGTATTTGGGAAAGTCATTGTTATACTTTAAAAGATTTAATAATTCTATATCAACTCGCAAAAAAGGAATTGTTCTTACAATTCAAAACGCGTTTCACCATGAAATAACTGATGGTTGATAAACCGCAAAAAACAAAGCAATAAATCTAAGAAGCCTTTGACCTTTTATCATCCCTCATTGTCTTTGTTTTTTCATCCAATCATTTCAAACACTAAGTTACTCGCTGGGCCTCTTTCCTTATTGTATACTTCAGAAGATTCAGCAGTCTCGTTACGATTGTAAGTATAAGTATCCCTTTAACTCCTACTTAAAATTACCTCGATGATTATATGCTCTCTCCAGGCGAAAAAGTCTCTTTAAAAATGAATCAGCATTTGTTACATTGCTACCTATCCAGACTCTAACGCCAAACTCTGTCATTATGTAATCAACCTAGCCACAATATAGGCCTCACCTGCTTTTATAAATAAGTTTTATCCCCCACCTGGACACTAACACCATTTTTTTTCCTTGATAGAAGCAATTATTTAAGAAAACGATAACGACACACCCGTTGCGACAGGTGTTTTTTTTTTCGAATTCAATTTTGGAACATGACACACCGTTTGTGTCATATTTGGCGAGCGGAAATGATTTTCTCTTTTTGACAACAAGCTCCAAAAATAAAAAGAACAAAGAAAGATATCATTAAGATACGCCCTGGCAAATAGAAATATTATCAAGAAGAACATGTTAATGGGTAAAAATCTTAACACAATAACCATATATAATATGAAATATATAATTATGCTTATCACTCTGATAGTTATTAGTTAGCACAACCTTTACACCCAGCCAACAGCTTATAAATAATGAAAAGACTGAAAAAACATATTGGAGACACTACTTGGTTTCAGTGAGAATAAAGAAGATAAAGAAACAAACGGCCGTCATGACATGCCAATATTTCATAAATATTGAATTATTTCGTACTTGACTGCCTCCTGAGGAAAAGTCCATTCTTCGTAGAAGGGCACCATAACAGCAATAAACAATCACAAAATAACAAGAAAAAAATTTTAAATAAAAAATAAATAAGATTAATAAATTAAAAGTAAGCGAGTAGATTCACAATAGAAAAAACAACAACAGTTGAATCCGTCAGAAAATTATTGGTAAGGAAAACGTCTAATTCTCAAAAAAAAGGCGATTTAAATTTCTTAGGTTAATCACTTTCATGAATTAGTGACACCTATTTTTCTAAATTTCTTTCTAACCAAATACTAGCGAAAACAAAAAGAGAAGAAAAACAAGACACTATTTATAAATTGGATGAAATCGGTATGAACCAGCTCAGTTATTGTAACAAATTCTTTGCATTAATTGATGACATCATAACGGTGTCCTCATGAAACTTTGAAGTCAGTATGGACCTGCTCAGTTAATGCAACAAATTGTTTGTATTAAGTGACGACATCATAACGGTGTTCTCACGAAACTTTGAAGCCGGTATGAATCAGCTCAGTTAATGTAACAAATTCTTTGCATTAATTGACGACATCATAACAGTGTCCTCACAAACTTCGAAGTCGGTATGAACCTGCTCAGTTAATGTAACAAATTATTTGCATTAAATCTATCAACGGTATGTCTCCACCCCGATATAGAGCACTTTACGATAAAAAAAAAGCTTTATCAGTAAATCTAGTGGGAAAAAAAATAAAGAAAGAACAGTCTAGGCGCTAAATATTTTCACAACGGAACACTATATAGGTGTTTACATTGTATATAACATGCTAAAATCGGCTTTCCTCTACCGAACGCCCATAGCTCAGAGGTAGAATCGCGACTGATGGCAATTCGGTCAGGTTGAATTCTGGCTAGAAGCAATCGGATGTCTAACCGTACTGATGAGCTGTGATACAGCGAAACAAATCTGTCTGCGGATGAACATAATTTAAGAAATTTTTGAAAGCTAGTTTTCAAGATTAAAGAATACCTACAAATTGTAACTTTAAAAATTCCTAGTTTCTTGACCTAATTCTGTGGAAATTTGATGTGCTACAAATGGCGAGGGCCCTTTTTAAAGAATCTGATAATTATTCCTTGTTTTGTTATCATTTTTGTTATGGTGAGAATAGAAATCTGTGTAGCCATTTTATTAGTTAATTTGTGTTAGACACTTAATTTTAGGATATTGTCAATACGGTGTAGCATAATATCTAGGAAAGATGTTATTTCTTTCTGTTTCGGAAGTGAATTGCACAGATTATCGTGATGAAACTATAAAAAAGGATCTTCTAAATTTCTATTCTCCCCACAACAATCAAATAAAACTAGAAATAATTATTAGTTTCTATTTAAGACAAATCAAACATTGTCGCCCTCAATATTTATATGAAGACGAGAAATACATAGAAAATATTTGAAGGCCCACGAATATCGTAATTATTTCATATTCAACGTGAAAAAAGGATAATAAAAGATTTCAAAATAGAAGATTGAACCATTTTCACAAACCCAACGAATCAAAGTATATTAATCTACTTAGCAACTCTATCAGAACTGCAACTGAAAACAAGTTATATAGGCTTAACCTAACGTTTCTTACAACTGATGTTAAAACAATTAAACTAGTTACTTCGTAGTGACAATAGCCTAAAAGCTAGGTGCCCATCGCAAATCAACTAATAAAAATGATCTCATAAATTTCTATTCTCTCCATAACAACAAAATAAAACCCAGGATAATTTTCTGATTCTATATAATAGTACTCAGAATTAGTTGACCTCCATATTTACATGAGGAGACGAAATTCATGAAACATACTTTTAAGCTACTCCATTACTCTAATAATTTCATATTCAAGATTATATATACATCCTACGTACATCCTACGTTTGACTGTAATCAAAATCTACGTTTTTGCCATCGAGCAAAGATAAAGTTTTTAGTAGTAAACAATCTGGGGCGGTTCTGACGGGATTATATAATGCTACAAAGGCCTGTGTATTTGTGCGCATATGAGCCTCGGTAAGAGAGAAGAGGTAAGAAGGTGTGAAATACACACACACACACACACACACACACACACACACACACACACACACACACACACATATATATATTCATATCTATCTATCTATCTATCTATCTATCTATATATATATATATATATATATATATATATATATTACCTATGACGCAACATAAATCGTTTCTTCTGTTGTTCTTTTTTCCCTTATCAAAAGTATATCTTTTGCTTGAAGTGTGCGAATACGGGGAAAGAGGTCTTTTGATATTTTAATTTACCACACACACACACACACACACACACACACACACACACACACACGCACGCACACACGAGCGAGCACACACATACAAATACACACACATATACATGATAAAAATATAGTTTTAAGGTTTGATATATATATATATATATATATATATATATATATATATATATATATATAATACAATATAGTTTTAAGGTTTGATATACTTATGGGTTAACGTGCTCAATATAAGGGATAGAGCGTATGTAAACATAAAAGTGGACCCTGCGATCAACACCCAGTAATGACATGACCTGAAGAAACAGACTGTTTCCACAAGAAGCCAAGCTTCTTCCTAAGCGAGAGAAGAAACTGTTAACATAGGACTTTTGTTAATTTGAGAAAAAGAAAAGATAATTAGGGAGAGAGAGAACAAAAACAAACAAACAAACAAAAAAAAAAAAAAAAAACAGGGATTAAGAAGACAGTATATAACGATTAACATTGCATTTAAATTTTTGAAGATCAAAGTTGACTGAGAAGCAATAAGCCAGAAGAGAGTTCCACAAACACTCTGAAATATTCGTAGAGGAGTTTCCGACACGAATGCCAAGCAGTACAGCATGTCGTTTTCAAATTTCTGGTGAAACGAATTGCATCATAGTGATTTTTCTCGCTTAGACGGTTCACAACTGACCCTACTATACTGTGCAGGCGACAAATTAAAAAAAACAACGCGCATGCGCGAAAATTAAAATGTAAAATAGTGACAGCTCATCGCACACTGAATCTCTCTCTCTCTCTCTCTCTCTCTCTCTCTATATATATATATATATATATATTGGATAAAGAAGAAATAGGAAAAGTTTATCAATCTAACATGTTTCACTTTTATTAAAATGTTAGATTGATAAACGTTTCGTGTTTGTTCTTTATCTTATCATTTTGTCGGGTTCCGATCTATATTTGATATGTATCTGACCCAAACATACATACATATATATATATATATATATATATATATATATATATATATATATATATATGGTCAGTCAAAATTATGTTATCATTAAAATGGTAGAAATCATTTAGATATTTCCTGTGATTGCTGGGTAAAAAGAGGTTATGTACGAAGATTTTACATGATATTTAGAAAGATATTTACGAGATATTTCATAAATATCTTGTGCGTTGATTTGATTGAAAAACAGAAGTTACTTTTGAAGAGATATCCATGGACTGATCTATACTTACAGGGACTCACAAAAAGTCAGTTATCACCCAACTGCTTGCAATTTTTAGATTTCTTTCGTGCTATCATGGTCATATCATATATAATTCATCTTCCCCTCCTCTCTCTTTTCTCATATATATATATATATATATATATATATATATATATATATACAGAAGTAGGGGTTGTTTCCAAATTGGTATGGAAGAAAAAAGTGCGAAAAGCCGTGAACGTTTTGTTTAAAGCGTAGATTTATTATTATTATTATTATTATTATTATTTGTTTTTTTTGTATAATGTATTAAGTGTCCATAATGGTATTTGTGTCACTACACGTGTTTCTTGTCCAAAGTTAACTCTCTTCAGGCAAATAAACTTGTGACTTTACATATCGAAATCGGTTTGTTTTTCTGACAACCTAAAATACCGTGTATATATAGATAAGTGGTCGGCAAGCAGGTTAGAAAGTTCATATGCGTGCTTGTTTGTTTGTCGGTTGCAACGGTTCGGGAGTTATTTTTTGTAGTGCGTTTGAATCTATTGTCTGTTTGTGTATGTCAGGTCATTCATGTTGTTTTGTTGAGGGAAGGTTTGTATTTTTTATAAATATTTTTCCTGCATCATGAGTGTGTTATGTTTGTTTGTTTGTTTTTGAGGCTTAACGACCTATCAATCCTTATGGGATCATTTCAGGTCATAACCAATGATTTTGGGTAAGGGTATTTTATTTTTACAACATTTTTCTTTTCACGATTCATTGGGATTTGTTTTTAAGAGCAGGGTCCCCAAGTCCTACCCTTGTTATTTAACCCATAGCTGGAGGGAATGGACGGATTAATACTTTTCCCAAGGGTACCAGTGCTAAATTGAATGCAGGGTATTCAACTGGAATTCGAACTCGGCTCACCGATTTCTCTTTCCGAGCTGATATCCACTGCACCACAACGCACATCCGTCACTATACGCTTACAGCACCTGGTATTCCCAAGCGGTCACCCATCTAAGTACTGACTAGGCTCAACGTTGCTTAACTTCGGTGATCGAGCGAGAACCGGTGTATTCAATGTGATAGACGGTAAGCTTGAGTGTGTTATAATCTGCATTTTGGTAGATAGGTATTACTCTGAGTTTACCTCCACTGCATTCGTGTAAGCGTTGGGAAACGTACAATTTCTTGTTATTGGCTAGTTTAATGTTACATATGTGCAAGGGTACTCTTTTATTCAGGCTTGTGTCGCTCACACGTATATTTTTATGTATTCTTCGCATTTTAGATCATACATTATGTTTTTACAGTTGGAGCTCATATTCGTTTTTATTTCGAATGTAGATGTGTTTTAGAACCTGAAGTGGTTTACGTCCATTATTATGTTTCATACCCTATATCTATTTTTGTTGCATTTTGTGAGTCCCTGTGTTGTGTGTTGCTCGAATTTTGATGAGGTTAGTATGTCTTTTTTAATTTTTGGGGTTGGCGTTTGCTTTTAATTATTTTAGTTGTCTTTAAGATTTCTTTTATTTTATCATTTTCGTTGAGTAATTTTATGTCTTTTTATCTTTGAAAGTAATTCTGTGTTGATTTCGTTGTGTGTGGAGATGTATGCGAGAATGTTTTCTTCTTTGTCATGTTTTTTGTTGTTTTTTGAATTCCAGAGAGATTCTAATGGTATTTTTTCTGCCAGTTGGAAACCCTTGTTTATTAGTGAGTCGGTTATCCTCTTATTTGTAGTGTTTTTCGTAGTTCCTCTAGGCGTATTTTACGAAGGGTTTCGTCATCTACTATTGTGAAAATTCGTCGTGCTAGGGAGTAGGGTAAGGATTTTAAATAACTTTATATATATATATATATATATATATATATATATATATATATATATATATATATATATACAGACATGACAGAATTGAATAGATGCTCACCGAAACCGTTTATTTTATTAAACAAGTAATTTATACAAATGAATTAATTATAAATGGTTATAAATTTAATAACTAATACTTGGTTGACATCTCCTTTGCTTTTTTTAATGCAAAGACCCTTCTAGACATGCTTGCGATGAGTATTGTAGTGATATTGTAACATATCCATGTTATAATTTATGAATAAATAATATTATTAGCTCTACTTTTGTATTGAGCACTTTCTTAAAAATAGTGTTTCTTTTGACAAGGAATATTATTCCAACAATACTTATATATATATATATATATATAGACAAGACAGAATTGAATAGACGCTCACAGAAACCGTTTATTTTATTAAACAAGTAATTATTTTATTAAACAAATAATTTATACAAATGAAGTAATTATAAATGGTCATAAACTTAATAACAAACTAATACTTGGTTGACATCTCCTTTGCATTTTTAATGCAAAGACCCTTCTAGACATGCTAGCGATGAGTTCACGAATATCATCTTGCGAGATTTCTTGCCATGTTTCATGCAATAATCCTAAAAGTTCGGGCTTAGAAGATGGCTTCCTGTTCTTTTTGCGCAGTTTTTGACCTAATATGCCCCAAAGGTGTTCAATAGGGTTTATATCCGGGGACTGACTTGGCCATGGAAGTTTATTGATCCCATTTTGTCTCAACCTCTCTGGTGAATTGTACGATCACTCTATTAACAGTAGAAAGGGGTATTGAAAGATTTTCAGATATTTATCTTTGACTAAGACCACTTTTATGTTGGCCCACGATACGTCCTCGCTGAAATTCGGATTGGTCTGATGCTCCTTTGATTCGTGGCATGTTCCAGTATTGTTATCTGCAATTTTAATCAAATAATCAATGTTAATTTATCTTGGTTATTTTAAAAACATCAGAAATAAAATATATCTTGGTGTCTATTCAATTCTGTCATGTCTGTATATATATATATATATATATATATATATATATATATATAGGTTCAGTCAAAATTATGTTGGTATTAAAATGATAAAAATCATTTCTTAACAAAGCATACATGATACGTGCAAGATGATTTAACATGTTAACATTTTTGACTAAGCATGTATATAGGTTACATTTTTTTCGTTTATTCGACTTTAAATTGCATCACTTAGCCTCCTCAATAGTTTATATTGACTTTTACTGTTAGCTTTAAGTATATTTTCAGTAGTTTAAGCATAAAAGTGTTAAAAACCTAACAATATTTTTTACTTCATGTTGCAAAATATAATTTTTATATTTGTCTTGAGAAATTTCATCAGAAGACAAAACAGTTGCTAAAGATTAAAAAAAAAAATTTGTCTTTATTCATATTGTCTTTTTAGAAAATATATTTTATACTAGCAGTATAGCCCGGCGTTGCTCGGGTGTAATGAAAGCTTTAAAACTAATCCATGGTCCTGGAGCTCAGACTCTTTGGACGTTGGTACGAAAGAATAAAAAGCAATAGTTGTTTCCAGTTAAAGCGAAACCGTACACCGAAAGAAAAATGAATGGATGTAAGTCAAATTTATTTTGGTGTCTATTCAATTCTGTCATGTTTGTATATATATATATATATATATATATATATATATATAGTTAAAAAACGTAACAATATTTGTTACTTCATGTTGTAAAATATAATTTTTATATTTGTCTTCAGAAATTTCATTAGAAGACGAAACAGTTGCTTAAGATTTTTTTCTAAAATTTGTTTTTATACAAGAAGGAAATTACTGGAAAGTAATTGACACTCACCTGAAGCGGGATGAATATAAAATACTTCTCATAACAATAACATTTCCACCGAGCTTCTCTACGTCATATGACTTCATTGAACTTCTTTTGATCCTTTCGAATTTATATTTAAATTGGGGTCATCAGGAGAGAATGTGCACCGTTTCGGGGCCTTCCTCTCACCTTTTTACAAAATATATTTTATTCATCTCTGAATTTTCACACACACACACACACACACACACACACACACACACACACACACACACACACACGTCCACTGACAGAGACTACAAAGAATAAAGGTAATCTGACCTAAGCCACTAGAAAAGAAGCGAAAAGAACAGTCGGCGTAGTTCTTTCTCTTTTTATTAAACTTAAAGAGAATTATCTATTCACGCCCTATATGGCGGTGAATGTTGGACAATCTCCTCAAAGATGAAGGACAGGCTCAAAGCAACAGAAATGTGGTTCTACAGAAGGATGCTGAGAGTTCCATGGACGGAACATTTCAGCAACGACGACGTTTTTGAGAGTTTGATTTTCTCAGGTATTTGCACATAACTGAATATCAGGAATCTGGCGGTTTAAATCAATTTTAGCATTAAAATTTTTATCCAGCTTGATATATTTTTTAAAAGTGGTTTTAATTTGTTTAATAAAGGTTTTTCTTTATGAATATATAGTTTACTTAAGATTTGTTGATTATTTGAAAAAAAAAGACAATTAAAAAGAAAAATATTATCTCTCGAGATTCACTTATGTTTACATAGCGCTGTATATTGTAAACTGTGCCAGAAGAAGAAGAAGCAAGAATTATTGATGCTTGCATATACGCGTTTTCTATCAAATAAGAGATCTAAAATGGCGATAAGAGGTTTATACACTAAAAAGTATCTTATATCTAATATAGAATCAGGATGAGATTAACCTCCAGTATTGTTGTGGATTCCGGGTGAGGAACCGCACAAAATAATGAACAACAAAACAGATATAGAGATAGAAAAGCACGTTATATTGAACTTTTGAACTTGAACTCAGGTTAGTAAACCCACGACTATTATTAGTAAGAAATAAATATATACAAGTCTTGAAGTGAAGTCGTTGGAAATAGTATATCCGTGTATATTATTCTAGCTGATATGAGCTCAGAGCTAGTCTGACTTCTGATGCGGTAGTCTCTGGGTAAGTTCGGTAACTTATGTCTCAGTTCCGGTACTCTCCGAGAACTGGTACGGCTCTTTACGAATTACTCTCCCCTGCCAACTGCAACAGTATTTAGTCACCTTCCCACTTAAGGCAAAATGTGACACAAGGTCTTTTTAATGTGAGACTTCCGGGCCATATAGCCCGGCCAAAGATATCTGTCTATTTTCCCCAGTAACCGCGACTGGGTTAGTGTTCTCTGCTCGAAAGCAGAGAGCGCTCTCCGCCCAAAAGCAGAGAGCTGACAGTGTCAGTAGTAGCAGAGGCAAATGCCAACTGTGACGGTATTTACCCACCTTCCCACGTAAGGCGAGATGTGACACAATGTCTTTTTAATGTGGGTCTTCCCGGCCATATAGCCAGGCAAAAAATATATGTCTATTTTTCTCCAGTCGTGATTTTACCCTTCGGTGGAACCACGACTGGGTTAGTGTTCTCTGCTCGGAAGCAGAGAGCGCCCTCTACCCGAAGGCAGAGAGCTGACAGTGTCATAGTAACAGCGGAAAATGCCGACTGCAACGGTATTTACCAACCTTCCCACGCAAGGTTAGATGTGACACAAGGTGTTTTATAGTGGGTTTTCTCGGCCATATAGCCTGGCCAAAAAAATATCTGTCTATTATTACCGAGTCGTGGTTCTACCCTTCGGCGGAATCACGACTGTGTTAGTGCTCTCTGCTCGGAAGCAGAGAGCGCCCTCTACCCGAAGGCAGAGAGCTGACAGTGTCATAGCAGCAGAGGCAAATTCAGGCTGCGACTGTTGTTCTCTCTATGGCAGGAGTATATATATACAGTCTAGTCCATTATCATATACAAAGGGGAGATTCCACAACAAGTATAAAACCCCATAAAACAAACCACCGATTTCTCTATATTCAAGGCCGGCACCGCAAACTATGTAAGACTAAGATGGAACCTGGTCTGCGGATCCTTTAATTTGTAGCGGATAAGAAATTAATTAAAATTAACCTTCTTCTTCAGTTTTACGTGTCAAATCCTGGTTTTCCCAAATAGAAAAAGGATTGGCCATGTCCATAAAGAAAAAGTCGAACCCAGATTTCGCAAGTAGGTGTTAAAATTATTTTTGACCAATGGGAGCGACTTGCAAGACTTGAGTACTTAGCGATCCAGTGCTAAATTGAAAAAGACTATATAAATGACCTCGGTGTAAGTCAAGAATGACAGATGGAAGCCAAGAGATGAAAGAACTAAAATGTAACCAACTTCAAATCGACCCGGAGATAAGGTCAAGTTGCACCTTGTCTCTTTCTCCCGATCTCTTTCAACAATACTACGAACATTTTGTACGAACTCTTGATATCCTTAACTTTCTCATTGAACATTAATTTCTACGAATACTTGTTATTCTTTCCTTTTGATAAATTACTATTTTAACATACAAAAAAAAAAAAAAAATGTATATTTTATTCTTACACTATTCCACACATTCCAACCTGTCGAAAACCAGCCTTCTGATGAAAACCTTCTGATGATTATAACTCCGCATGAAACTTGCAAGCTGTAGGGATTTCGGTTAAGTCTGTCACAAGGCCGGATTAAAGAAAAATTAACCAGCCCCAAACTCTACACTGGCGACTCCCGACGTACAAAAAACATGCACCCTTACGCTACAAATTCAGTGAAGAAACTCGAGTAGCTCTGGTTGTATTTCTTACTAACCTAGAAGCCACTCTTCAGGCGGAATTTAGGTTAGTTCCTGTAGAGGTCTTTTGGCCTTTTACCTTCACCGTCTTATGTACGTAAAAGTCATAAGTATTTAGAAATAAAATTATTTTTTCTTTATTCGACATTTTAATTCGGCATAATCTTTCTTCGAATACGCAACTTATCTCCGCAGTTTGTTTGCATTTATTTTGCAATCCGAAAATGTGTCTAAAATCGACACGTATCTAAATCTAAACTTATTTATAAATGAAACTTCGTGTGTGTGTGTGTGTGTGTGTGTGTGTGTGTGTGTGTGTGTGTGTCCGTTAACTATTGACTGTGAAACGGCTAAACTGATTTTCTTGAAAATTTACACGGTTGTACTATATGCGTCTGCGAGTGTTCTTAGCTAGGTTTTGTGTCGAGGTACCACCGATAAATATCGAAAATCGATAATCGAAAAAATCGGGTTATAGAAGGAGTCGTCCGATTTTAATCAAATTTGATACACTCATAGACAAAGACATGAGAAACGATATTCAAAAGTTTCAAGGTTGCAGTTCTGACAATAGTGTAGAAAATCGATAATATATATATAAAAGGCAAGATGTTTGTGTGTGTGTCTGTTTATCTGTCTGTATGTCTGCATTTTATTCAGTTTTATTTTAGTTTTTGCTTCAGGTTTGGCTCTAAGTAGGTATAATTGTAGTTCTTAGTCTCAGCCATGATACCATTTACTCAGAGGACTTATTTAGCCTTCAAAATTCAGTTTACGACGAAAAAACTTATTTGATATCGATACCAGGAAATCAAAATTTGACTTACATCCATTCATTTTTCTTTCAGTCTAGAGTTTCACTTTAACTGGAAACAAATATTGATTTTTAGTCTTTCGTGCCAACGTCCAAAGAGTCTGAGCTCCAGGACCGTGGATTAGTTTTAAAGCTTTCATTACACCCGAGCAACGCCGGGTTATACTGCTAGTAGTTAATAGAATTTACCAATACCAGATATCTTTCTAAACATTAACTACAGAATATAAAGAAACTACCCAGTGGATTGAATAAAGGGTTCGGATTCGAATTTCGTGGAAGTTTATCAATTATAACAAACAGCATCTGTCTTCTTTCTTCTTCTTCTATGTGCCCTGTCCCTTCAGGACGTAGACGATCATGCCTTTCCACGTCTTCATATCCCTGGTAGCTCTTAGCACGCCTTCTCCTGTTACACCATGCAACCCTCGTTCCATCATCCACCTGATTAGGTCCTTCAAATATATTATCCATTGCTTTCTCCTGTCTCTTTTTCCCTCTATTTGGCCTGTTAGTGTCAGGTTCTCTTCGCCTTAACTTCCCCTTCTCTCCTCGTAACACTTTGCCTTACCTTCCCTTTCTTGTAACCTGTCTCTCTTTCTCATAACTTACCTCCTATGTAAACCCCTGCTCAACAGTGACAGTAAAATGGCTTGCTTGGGGCGATACGATTATATATATAAAAAAATATCTACTAAGAAGATGACTCTAGCTTGCCAGTGATAATAACAATGTACTGTGCGTTGTGGTGCAATGGATATCGGTTCGTAATGAGAAATCAGGGAGCCGAGTTCGAATTCCAGTTGAATTCCTTGCATTCACTTACGCGCAAACACCCTTGGGAAAGGTATTAATCCGTCTCTTCCCTCCAGTTATGGGTTAAATAATAGGACAAAGTGGGCTCTATAGCTTTGGCTGGCAATCAGTCTACCGCAGAAAGCAATGACAACCTACTACAGGATAATCTTCTGGCCAGTCAGTCATGTCTCTTTTGAGACATGATCGCCCAAGCGTGTATCACGTATTGCATTTAACTGATTGACTGCTGAAATGGTCACCACGTTCAACTGACTAGAGACCTTGTGATTTTTTTCCCTCTGTGACTATATGAAAGGACAGGTCTATATCCCATCCTCTTCGTATAAGTGCGCTTTCGGCTAAACTTTTAACTACTTTCGAGGTTGACTGTTATTATACGTGTAACAGAATGTATGTGGTTTTATGTATGTTGTAAAGTAGTGTGTATGTGTTATGTACCGAACACGGTCAGCATGTTGTTAGCGTGTTCGTAGTTGATATTATTAAGTGTTAGGTTTTTCTTTCGTATCAAAAAAGCGCATGGATAAACAAAACATGGATATTTTTTATATAATTTATATCATCAAAATAAAAAAAATCATTAGATCATATGAAAATTTGCAAATTTGCAATGCGGTTCTATGACGTCACACCGCGTGATAGCGCGAAATGACAACAGAACGATGTATTCAAATGCAATGTAATGTGTTATGACCAGATTTAAACGTGATTTTATTAAGTGTGGGTTGTTTGGATTTAATGTAGATGGCCTCCAATATCTGAAGGTTCTTTTTACTGTGTGTATGAGTAAGGATTATTGTATTGTTGACTAAAATCTGTCTGATATTGGTAACTATTGCCGTTGCCTAGCGGAGTTTTATGTCAACACAAAATAAAATCGTCGCTGATGGTGGATGTTATTGTGTTACCGTCTTAATAATCTCTTTGAAGATGGCTCATGTGAGCCGAAAGCTTAGAACTAACTTAAAAAACAATTATCCAAATGATGGAGAATTTTTGTCTTTATTTTCAACTGAAATTAAAGCCAAAATACGACGTTTAGAACGGCTCATGATTAAACATAATAGTCATTCATTGTCTCTTATATTTAACAGTACATGTTTAGAAAATTATTTGCTGCCTCGATACACTATATATATATATGTCTGATTAAATAAATTACAAACATCATGTCTGCTTATTTTTAATAAAATCCATTCATACTCACTAAATGACATAAAATTATGCTTTAATATGTTCATGACCATGACATTACAACACAAAGGTCCATAGTGGATAATTTTCACGTTCTAATGAACGCTAAGTATAACTGTCATTCGTTTCTTTTAAAGCAGAAAATTAAAGTAATATATAGCCACACAGTTTTATGGTTATTTTGTTACTACTACTTGAACTACTGAAGATGATCTCAGAAGATGGTTGAAAGTACTTTGGATCTTGCGAAATGGAAAATAAAATCATCTTTAAAAGTTAGAACGCATTTCTCATATCTTTTAATTATAATACACGGAAGATTATTTGTGAGTATGAACGGATTTTATCAAAGATAAGCAGACATAATGTTTGTAATTTGTTTAATCAGGCATGCCTAAAAGAGAATTTGCTGCCTAAATACACCAATTTTAATATTTATACATACAATAGAACCTGCCGTATGAGACCATCTTTGTCAGCGATCACCTGTTGTTAACGACCGTTTTTCTATGCACGGATGATTGGCTAATGTTAATTAACTCTTAGTGAGAGACCACTTCCAGAACGCGACCAGCGACTAACATCAACGAGTGAAAATCACTGATCAAGCGACAGCTTTAAAAAAATCCATTTTGGTCGTACACTGCGAACTTCTAAATTAGAAACAAAATGAATAATCTATTTCATTTTGATTTGAATTAAGCCAGGAACACTTCCTAATTGTTTTGTGATTGTAGTGTTGTATCAAACTGTTATTTCTTATGGAAATGTACATTGCCTGAGTTCACCTCACGGTCAAACATCAGCTATTTTTTACAACATGTTCAAGAGAATTATCGCAGTCTCTGTACTGACTTGGATAAATTCAGGGATTAAGAAAATCACAATTATGTTCCTTTCTCAAATTTCTCTCTCTTTCGTTCCTTTACTATTTTGTGTATCCATCTACTCTATTTCTATCTGGGTATATCTATCTCTATCTCTCTGTTTCTCTACCCCCACCCACGATTGCTGGGAGTTTTTGTATGTTTTTTTTTTCATGTATTATCACAGATTCTCTTTTGCTATCACTCACTTCTAAGAAAAAAAAAAAAAAAAACTGAAACAGTATACTTTTTTTAAAAGTCCACTTAATAAATACTTATTGTGAATAAATATTCTGGTTTCTTGTTGACCGTTGTAAATACGTTTTTTAAAATTTTAAAATGAATTATACTGAATAAATTTATTTAAAGTTAAGCCATTTTCTTATGTTTTCATTTATTTATTACAAGATTACATGGTAAAATTCTAATATGTACATCCTGATGAGTGGAATATACGTTCCTGGCGTAAATAGGTCATGGCTATAAGCCTTTAGTAAGCGACCACCTGCCGTATGCGATCAGTTTTGATGACTGGAGGGGTGGTCGCATACGACAGGTACCACTGTATATAAGAATAACAAAGATACATTTTGTTCATCACCATTTCGTACGAAACGGTGAGGAGGCTGTTGTCAGAAGGGTTGCCTCTTTTGCAATCGGCTTCCATTAAAACAAAGATGTTAAATATATCTTTGGTAAAAGATGAGAAAACAATACTAAAGAAAAACCAATTTACGTAAGACAAGACAAAGGGAAAAGTAATATATTTCATACTTCTACAGTTTAGACAGGAGCTAAAAATCTCATCATCAAAGCACTTGATAAGATGATGCAAAATAGTGTTTATACATACATACATACACACACACACACACACACATATATATATATATATATATATATAACAACGGAATATTATATATATATATATATATATATGTATATGACAACGGAATATTATATATATATATATATATATATATATATATATATATATATATATATAAAGAAACTGCGTTATAAAACGGATAATGGACATAAATCACTCCTGATTTGAACACCATTTCATCTTTCAAATAAGATGAAGACTATGTTATTTTGTTTCGAAATAATTCGGTTACCTTCCAACTCCTACTGGTATCGGTTCATATTTCACAAAGTCGTACCAGACATCTTCTTGAAAGCGCCCATAGGTGGTATCAGGTATGTGATGGCATATGCGGATTTAATCCTCTCCCCATATCTAGTTATCATAACCGCATAATTAAGGCACAGGTTGTACTTAGAATTATAGGCAAATTTGAATGGAAGAAAAAGAAAATCAAACGGGTCAGTTAAGGTGACGAAAGTTCCATTGTTAAAAAATGAACTGTATAATGGCTAACGGTTTCTTGTTACTAAGTCTGACTAAATGAGTTGTGGTACCAATTTCGAAACATTTTAAGATCCAAAGCTTAAATCAACAAACGATATAGATAAATACTTTTTTCTAATGCCATATCTCTCCATAAACGATTATGGCTCTCCACTATTTCATTTTCGATAATATCAGTAAATTAGTCTGATTTTTCTTGGGAAGGTTAATAAAGTGCCACCTTTCTCAATAATTTTGAATTCAGACTTTTCCTTCTAGACTGGCTCTGTTACCAAGGCTAAATAATCCAGTTTGCCCAAGTATTCATTTACCTTAATGTTGGTTGTTACAACTCCTAGGAGGAACTGTAGAGTATTGGATAGTGGCTTGGAGAGGTGAGTTCGAATTCCAGTCAAATATATCTTGGGACAGGTATGAATCCATATCTATTTTACCTGACTTTGTGTAATTAGCAGGACAGACTGGGTTCTTGATTAGGAAACAGGCTACTGCAGTAAGAATTGGCAACTTACAGCAAGGAAATCTTCACACCACATCCGGTTGGCGACCGCAAATGCAAGTAAGAACAGCTGGAAGGCGATGAATTCTAGACTGGTTGTGCTATCAAGGCTACAGAGCCTAGTATACCCTGATATTTTATCAACATTTCTAAGTAAATGCAACATTTCTGGTCAGGATTTGAAATTGGCTCGCCTATTCCTTTTGTTAACGTCGCTAAAGTTTAAACTAGCAGCATATTAAAAAACTTCTGATTTCTTAGCATTCAGAAGAAAAGATCAATGTTGTTTCCTGCGAGAGACACAATATAATGTTAAGTGTAACGAAAATTTAATAAGGTTTTCAAAAATTTTAGTTATAGGGGTGCTCATGAGATAACATTTACTCTTTGTATATAAATACTTGTCAAAAAATAAACTCCTTACATTTACTTTGATAAAGTTTCTGAGAGGACGAAAAGCGTCGACTAAGATAAATTTTCCTTTCGTCTTCATATTGTCTTTTGTTATTTCTCCTAAACCCAATTTCGCCAAACATATACTACACCTCACTAGTTAGAGTATGCGTTGTTTTTCACTGCCCCTCTTACACTCGATCTGTCCTGTGAGTATCAAATTTTCCAAGCCGTCTTTCCTCATTAAGTTACCTAGAAATTTCAACTCTCTCTGATATTAAGTATGAGTGTGCTATTTATTTTTATTTTCTCTAAAACGTTGCCATTGCACTCATAATCAGTGTATAGTATTCTGAGTATCCTTCTGTAGAACCACATTTCCTCTTCATTTGTGATGGAATGGTTCATTATTTATATGTACGAATGACAAGGATGTGAGGTTGTGACGCAGTAGATATCGGCTCGAAACAAGTTACAGAAGCATCACTGACCCCCTCGTCGACGGCCTATACTCCACTGGAAGCGATGGGGGTTTAGGATTTTTTTCTTTTTTTAGGATAGTTACGGATGGTACTACTTTGTCTCCTGGTAACCAATATTTTAGACCTAGTCCGCCACTGGGAATGATAACGGTTAACCATTGACATTAAGAAGTTGACATTGTAGTGATTGCGGAAGCAACCTCTCAGGAGTCCCTTCGGTTTTATGGAAAGAAACTGAATGGATCTTTTGTAAGTAAACACCGACGGCTCCATATTTATGACCTGATGCCAGACTAAGTTAAGCTCAGTAAATACCGACGACGCTTTTTGGTGGCAAAATGGTCAGGAAGATTATTACAATTGTATCAAATTCAGTCCTTACCAAGGAGCTCTAAATGTATGCCCTTGTGCCAAACCAAGATCCACTTAGCAAATAACGAAAACGTTTTTATGATTGGGGAAATTATTACAACTGTTAAGTTCAATCCTACTTAGGAGCTCCAAATTTATGCCCTAGAACCAGACTAAATTCAAATTAATATATAATATTAATCACTATGTTCCGATAAGGAAAAAGCTAGGCTACTGTACGACTCAGATTTGTCATTAAGATGATGATGGTTCCTTTCAAAGAACGCTTTTTTTATATATAACCATATCGTCCTAAACAAGGCATTTTACTGCCATTGTTTTGCAGGGGGTTACATAGGAGGGAGATTATGAGAAAGAGTGACAGGTTGTAGGGAGTGTCAGGAAGTGGGTAAGAGAAGGATGAGAATACTGATGAGAGTGGAGTGGACGGAGGAAGGAGCATGAGAGAGAGGATGAAGGTTAGTGAGATAGGAGATGACTATTGACTTTACGTTTAAATTCTTAGAGATTGGAGCTGTCGGGGAAGCAAGTAAGCGGAAGGGAATTTCACAGGTGGGAAGTGCGAGAAAAGAAGCTGATGGAGTAGAATTTGCGTTTACATCTTATTGGTTTTACAGTAAAAAAAAGGTGGGACCTAGTTGCTAATCTTGTGGCTCGAGTAAATTCATATACAGGGGACACCAGTAAGATAAGTTCATTGGAGCAGAAGCCGTGAAAGTATTTGTAGAAGAGACACAGGGAAGCCACATTGCGCCGGTGAGAAAGTGACTGTATCCGAGCTGCCAAGTCGGGATCGATCACATTACAGATTCTCCGTTGGATTTTGTCAAGGACACCTAGGTGGAGAGCAGGAGCACCCGAACAGATATGGCGGCAGTATTCAATGCACGGGCGTGAGGGGATCTTAGGTAAGAAAGTTATCTTTCTGAGTGAAAGCCGACATTGAAGCTTCGTGCCATTGCGGAAATATCAAGCGAAACCGCAATTATCGCCTTTCTTCTTTTCTTTTCTGTTCAGCCGCTATAGCCCACAGGGATCCCTTTTTCAAGGTAAAAGTTCGGATCGTAACATAAACATTTTGAATCTTCTCGTGATAAGTGTAAGTGTATCCTCAACGAGGCAAAGTCGTTGTTTACTGAAAGAATCAGATGCTATCTAGCCACTCCCAAAGTTTAGTTCTTGTGATTATTGGCGTTTCGCTATAAAAATGTGTTAAACAAGGGAAAATACCCAATCCCTTCTCTCTACAATCGATAGCGTGTATCACGTATGGCACTTAACTGACCGACTGAATGGCAAGTCGTGGAATAAGTAGGTACTCATTAGAAGTCTTTCTCATTTTTAGCCGATAGCAGCACAACACACATCCACCCACTGTTAATATTTTGGTCGGTGTGAAATTTCGGTAAGAAGTGTATTTGCGTCGTGGCTCTAACCTCCGACCAGGTGACCAGGGAGGAGAGCTTGATTGGATCGCCAGGGCAGTGCTTGGTGTCTTATCAACATTTGCTTTTTTTTTTCTAATTACATTTATATATGTTACTAATTACACTAAGCACAACTATCAAACGATTAAAAAAAATAACGGATTTTGGCGTCATTTTATGGTCTTTTTGTGCAAATCCGTGAAATTGTTTTGATTCATGAAAGTCCCGAAAAAATACTATATAAAGTTCACAGCTTTTCTATCCAAATTGTTGAATGTGTTAAAATTATTCAGCATTTAAAAAAAAAAAAAAAGAAAAAAAAAAAAGAAGACTAATATTGAAGTTAAAAAATTGTCGCAAAACCTTGTTGATTTATTTCAGATGGAATGATCTATTATGGAATGTCTCTAATTTATATTTTTATACATTGTATTTATTTTCAATTTTTCTAGTTAAATTGTTCACCTATATTTCATATTATTCCTAATTGTACATATTTAGGTTACAAGAAAATTGTAATTTTATATAAGTACTACTTTATGAAAATTGAGATATCGTAGAATGTGGAACCTGCATTATAGATTCTGAAAGTGGGTAGGAGACATTTGCACTGGACCTGCTTGTATTGGTTGAACAATGCCGTAAGTGCAGATTGAACTTATTCCGGTAGGACTAGCCATTTTGTAATCTATCCACATCTTTACAGACCAAGCATCTTTTATCTTTATCAAGGCTGACAAAGTAAAACTGTCTGCTGCTTTTGAAACGGACCTTCAATCAACGGTTAACTGGGGCAGGAAATGGCTTGTAAAATTTGATGTCTCTAAAACAAAACTGAACTTCTTTGACGACTATAGAGAAACTTTCCTGTCAGCCATCAGCAGGGTTGATGCAAGTCTTCCTCCCATTTAACCCCCTGCAAAACAATGGCAGTAAAATGCCTCACTTTTTCCGACCGACCCGAAGTGGATTAAATACACCAAATCTATAGCCGCATCTACTGCTAGGAAGGTTGGATCTCTGTGTCAGGCCAGAAAGCTAAAATCTCCAAAAATTTAAATGCAACGTCATGATAATAAGTAATATATATATATATATATATATATATATATATATATATATATATATATATATATATATACAGACATTACTTATTATCATGACGTTGCAATCAATCAATCAATATATATATATATATATATATATATATATATATATATATATATATATATGAACGTCAACGTAAAATGCAATATATATATTGCATTTTTAAACGCGTTATTTCATTACCCAGGTTTCTACCATGAATGGTGTTTTCAGGCGATTTTTAATTACTGATTTTTTAATAACTGAAAAATCAGTGATGAAAAATCACCTGAAGACACCATCCATGGTAGAAACCTGGGTAGCGAAATAACTCGTTTAAAATTGAAAAATATTCAAAAGTTCTGCAATATAATTTTATCGAACATTTTAATACAAATGTGGACTGGTCTAACACTATTATGACCAAAAAGTTATTATTAAACAATCAATATATATATATATATGTATATATATATATATATATATATATATGAACGTAAACTTGTCGTCATACTGGTTTCGAAAAACCCTCCGAGCACATACGCAGAAGGAAAAAATGGTGATAAAAAAGAAAGGGGTAAGCACTTGAACATCACTCAAAGTACGCAGCCCAAATAAAAAAAAACCCGAGACGAGTAACCTAAAACAAAAAGTGCTCAATACGCAAGTAGAGGAAACTAAGTAAATAGCTAACCTAGAGAGCCAACGAACCTAACAAGGTTTCACCAAATTGGATTTTCAGGGAAAGTTAAAGCCAACTTTCCCTGAAGATCCAATATGGTGAAACATTGGTAGGTTCGTTGGTCTCTAGGTTATTTATTTACTCTCTCTCTCTCTCTCTCTCTCTATATATATATATATATATATATATATATATATATATACACGTATGTACGCACACAAGTAATCAAACAAAATGTTTTGGCAAGTAAATTACTGGAGATTAGAGTGTAAATAAATAAATAAATAAATAAATATTAAAAATTATTTCAACTTTAAGATCAAATATCTTAATGCTTCCTGAACGATAGTAAAACAAATTAATAGGAAATTTTTATGTTTTGCTAATGATTTTCAGATATGTACGAAAGACAAAAAGATGGATCAAGGTGTTCAAATTCCTCAAACATTTAGATAGCACTTTATATAAACAACGCCCAGACTACTACATTTTAAGGACATAAATGCAAGTCTCCCTGAGAGCAACACACTGTGCCTCCTTAGCCTCATTTTTTCCGACCGGCCTGAAGTGGAACAAATACACCAAATCTGTAGCTGCATCTACTGTTAGGAAGGTTGGATCTCTGTGTCAGGTTCGAAAGTTTTTATCGTCTTAATCCAACTTGCACATTTATAAATCTACCATTCGTCCGTGCACTGAATGTTGTTACCATACCTGGTCGGGTGCTCCTGCTATTCATCTCGAAGGATCTAAAATGTAATCGGTCCTGACTTGACATCCAGTAATTTTCTAACTTATGGTGACGTGACTTCTCTTTGTTTTTCTACAAACATTTTTAACTCTACTGTTGACCGTAATCCTTCCGACATATCCTCATAAATTGCACTGTTTACCTCCCCCTCTTACGCTCATACAACAATCTCCTTCATTAACCGTCTACCATGAGGGGCTTTTTATCTCTTCAAATCTATGACCAACCGTTTTGCTTCATATCCTCATAATCTACGCTTCTTTCCTCCCCCGACTCTTACACTCATAGAACAATGCCAATTAGTAAAATTCTAACTTGACTGTTCCTTAGGCCTCGTGTTGAGTAAATGATAGTAAAATAATACTAGTCACTTATGGCGTTTATCCTTATTCATCCCTTGTCTTTTGATCTATAGCTGCATTTAATGTTAGAAATTGTGGTTCTCTGTGCCAGGTCAAAAAGTTTTTATCGTCTGAATCCAACTTGCACATTTATAAATCTACCATTCGTCCGTGCACTGAATATTGTTGCCATATCTGGTCGGGTGCTCCTGCTATTCAACTCGAGGTTCTCGTCCTAATTCATCTTACACATTTATAAATCTACCCTTCGTCCGTGCATTGAATACTGTTGCCATATCTGGTTGGGTGCTCCTGGTATTCATTTCGCGGTTCTCGACAAAATCCAAAGAAGGATCTGCAATGTAATCGGTCCTGACTTGGCTTCACAACGTCACTCACTATCTCACCGACGTGATGGCTTCTCTCTGTCTTTTCTAGAAATATTTTCATGGTAACTGATCTGATAAACTTTTTCTCTGGTATCCTTTCTTCAATACCCACTGTACCTACTCTTTTCTCTTCCCTGATAGATACAATCTCCAAAAATTTAAATGCAATGTCAATTACCATCTTCTATCTTTTTGAATCATATTCATCTTTCATCCTTTCTTCAGTACCCCTTGTACCAAATCTTTTCTCTTCCCTGATAAATACAATATCAAAAGTTTAAATGCAACGTCAATTGCCATCTTTTATCTTCTTGAATCCGATAATCTTTTATCCTTTCTTCAATACCCACTGTACCTACTCTTTTCTCTTCCCTGACAGATACAATCTCCAAAAATTGAAATGTAATGTCAATTACCATCTTCTATCTTTTTGAATCATGTTCATCTTTTATCCTTTCTTCAGTACCCACTATACCTACTATTTTCCCTCAGTTTAACCGCCTGCGCACTCGTAGCGGTCCCGCCCTGCTTGGGGAGAAATAATTAAAAAAAAAGGCCAGAAATTGCCGGACATCATTTGCCGTAATAATTTTCTGTTAAAACGCCTTTGACATGGGACACGTCTGGGAAAATCGACGCCCAGGAGACTTACATAAAAGTAGTCACGAATAAGCTTGCTCTAGATTGCACTTACGGGTATATACAGCGTATCAAATTGCTAAAAAAGATAAATCATTTTGGGAGAAGAGAGAAAATGTTTCTAGGAACAATGTCTAGCAGAATAATTTGAAAGCCGGGGAGGAAAGAGAAGGAAAAAAAGAGGAAGAGGGGATAAAAAAGGAAAGAAGAAAAGAAAAGATGCAAATGGGGAAAGAACGAAAGAGAGTATGAAAGAAGAAAAGTGAGAACGTTAAAGAGATGAAGACAAAGAAAAGTAAGAAGAGAGAGAGAGAGAGAGAGAGAGAGAGAGGTGGGGGGGGGAGAAAGGATAAAGAAAAGTTGACGAAAGAAAGTTTAGAAGATTGCAGAAAATGAGAAAGAAAGATTACGAAATAAGAAAATAAACATGAAGGAGAAGAGAAAGATGAAAAAAAGAGAAAAAGAAAAAATAATAAAGAGGATAAAATAGAGAGAGAGAGAAGGAGAGAGAGAGAGCGAGGGGGAGAGGGGAGAGAGAGAAGGAGAGAGAGAGCGAGGGGGAGAGGGGGAGAGAGAAGGAGAGAGAGAGCGAGGGGGAGAGGGGAGAGAGAGAAGGAGAGAGAGAGCGAGGGGGAGAGGGGAGAGAGAGAGAGAGAGAGAGCGAGGGGGAGAGGGGAGAGAGAGAAGGAGAGAGAGAGCGAGGGGGAGGGGAGGGGAGAGAGAGAAGGAGAGAGAGAGAGCGAGGGGGAGAGGGGAGAGAGAGAATGAGAGAGAGCGAGGGGGAGGGGGGGGGGAGGGGAGAGAGAGAAGGAGAGAGAGAGAGCGAGGGGGAGAGGGGGGGGGGAGAGAGAGGAGAGAGAGAGGAGGGGGAGAGGGGAGAGAGAGAGCCAAGGAAAAGTACAAAAGTAGAAGTAAAAATGATGATGATGGAGAAAACATAATGCTAAAAAAGAAGAAGTAAAAAAGAAAAGAAGAATCAATAATAATAATAATAATAATAATAATAATAATAATAATAATTTTTTATCATTCCAAGTGCACCTACTAATATACTAAAATGTCTCGAAAGAGACATAATTGACTGGGAAGAAGATTTTCCCACAGTAGGTTGCCATTACATTCTTGGTAGACTAGTTGCCAACTAAGGATACAGAGAATCCACTCACTTCTGCTATTTAACCCATAGTTGGAGGAAGAAGTGACGGATTAATACCTTTCGCAAGAATATTTGCACGTAGGTGAAGGCAACGAATTTAACTGGAATTCGAACTCTGCTCTACGATTTGTCTCTCGGAGCCCATATCCACTGCACCACAACACACATTTCTGAGGGAGTAAAGTAGTGTAAAATTGTCCGTAGTCTAAATGGGGCGGGGGTTAGATAATAAAAAAAGATATTTTCAAGGAGAATGTTGTAAGAAAAGTCAAAAGATAGTGAAAAAAAGAGCGAAAAATAAAGAAAGAAGCAGAATGAAAATGAAAATAACGTCGAAAAAATGACAAGGAAGAAGAAGAAGAAGAAGAAGAAGAAGAAGAAGAAAGAAGGATTTGCAACGAGTAAAGAGAGAAAGAATGAAATGGACGAAGGAAGGAAGAAAATAACAAGCGAAGGAAGAAACTATGACAGAGAGAAGGGATAAGATTAAACAAAAAGCAAGGAACAAATCTTCAGAAAAGAAGCAATTAAATTGAGAAATATATATATATATATATATATATATATATATATAAACTTATTTATAAATGGAACTTTGTCTGTCTGTGTGTGTGTCCGTTACCTATAGACTCCGAAACGGCTGAACCGATTTTCTTGAAAATTTACACAGTTGTACTATAAGCGTCTGCGAGTGTTCTTAACTCGATTTTGTGTCGAGGTACCCCCGATAAATATCGAAAATCGATAATCGAAAAAAACGGGTTATAGAAGCAGTGGTCCGATTTTAATCAAACTAAAACACTCATAGACAAAGGCATAAGAAACGATATTCAGAAGTTTCAAGATTGCAGTTCTTACAATAGTGCAGAAAATCGATAATATATATAAAAGGCAAAATGTTTGTGTGTGTCTGTTTATCTGCCTGTATGTTTATTCTTTTCAACCCTTTTATTTTAG
This sequence comes from Ascarosepion bandense, assembly GCA_037127315.1. Taxonomy (NCBI): domain Eukaryota; kingdom Metazoa; phylum Mollusca; class Cephalopoda; order Sepiida; family Sepiidae; genus Ascarosepion; species Ascarosepion bandense. Next base: position 4,738,349 of record JBBBDQ010000375.1, on the reverse strand, counting down.
TTTTTGTTTCGGGTTTGGCTCTAAGTAGATATAATTGTAGTTCTTAGTCTCAGCCATGATACTATTTACTCAGAGGACTTATTTAGCCTTCAAAATTCAGTTTACGACGAAAAAACTTATTTGATATCGATACCAGGAAATCAAAATTTGACTTACATCCATTCGTTTTTCTTTCACTCTACGGTTTCGCTTTAACTGGAAACAACTATTGCTTTTTAGTCTTTTGTGCCAACGTCCAAAGAGTCTGAGCTCCAGGACCGTGGATTAGTTTTAAAGCTTTCATTACACCCGAGCAACGCCGGCCTATACTGCTAGTATATATATATATATATATATATATATATATATATATATATAAGAAAGGAAGAAAGAATAAAGAATAGATGAATGAAGAATTTACGGAAGAAGAGAGGATTGGAAAAGAGAGAAAAAGAGAACGGTTGAACTGACAAAATGAGAAATAAATAAATAAATAAAGAAAGAAAGAAAGAAAGAAAGAAAGAAGGGGTAAACTAAGAAACAAAAAATTGGAAAAACAGAACTGAGAAAGAAAGAAAGAATGAATATACTAAAAAAGAAGGGAAGAAAGAAAAGATAAACTGAAAAAGAAAAAATGAATAAACTAAGAAAGAAAGAAAGAAAAAAGAAAGTCTGAAGGAAAGAAAAAGAAAGTAAGAAAGAATGTATATAGCAAAGAAAGAAAGACAAACGGATTAACTGAAAGAAAAAATAGATAAAAATAAATAAAAGAAAAAGTAAAGAATAAATAAAAAAAGAAAACAAGAAATAAAAATAAAGAATGGGTAAATTGTGAATGAAAGAATGCCTTTTAACATTAAAGAAGGAGATGGAAAGTCGAAAGTAAGAATAAAAATGGCAGAGAGAAGAAGCTGGAAAAATCATTTCACTTCCAGAATGTCATGGGAAATCGTGCCCGCAACCGAGACAAAAAAGAGTTGACGCTTTGCCATTAGCAACAAAGTCTACAATATTGATGTCTGCCGAAAGGCTATAAAAATGTCATGCTGGACGAAATCAAATTATAATCTATAAACACACACACACACACACACACACACACACACACACACACACACACACACACACACACACACACACACACACTTTCTCTTCTCCTCTTTTTTTATTTTATTTCTCTTCACATCTACTGCTTTCATTTCCTATCTCTTTCCTCTCTCAGGCATCCACATATAATTCTTCGTCCAAAATACGGGATAACAAATTTATGGATGAATTAGCAAAGCGAGATGTAAGGAAAGTTAACCCAATAAAAAACTTGGCCTCTTGAAATTTCATTCTATTTTTCTTATTCTGTGTATCGTGTCCCTTCAGGACGTTGGCGATCATGGCCTTCCACATTTCCTCATCTCTTGTCGCTGTTATTACCCCTTCTCTTGTTACCCCACTTACTCCCCGCTACACCATCCATCTACGAGGATCATCCAATAAATAAGCTGAATTTTTCGGTATAAGGACATCTACGAGGGTCATCCAATAAATAAGCTGAATTTTTCGGTATAAGGACATCTACGAGGATCATCCAATAAATAAGCTGAATTTTTCGGTATAAGGACTTCTAATACAGATAGAAGCTTACTTTTTTTTATTTTTCAACGTAGTCTCCCAGCAGTGTCACACCCTTTTCCCATCTGTGCACAAGCTTCCATATTCCCTCAGCGTAAAAATCTTTGGACTGATGTCTCAGCCAGTCGCTCACAGCACTTTTGACTTCATCGTCACTTTCAAACTTCGTGCCTCTCGTGAACGCTTTCAAGGGACCAAAAAATGTGAAAGTCTGAAGGGGCAAGGTCTTGGCTGTAAGGGGGGGGGGGGGGGGTGAGGGGGCAGTTCCTAGCCCAGCTCGGTGATAGTCTGCACCGTTTGGGCTGCTGTGTGAGCTGACCTTCGAGTAGGCAAGGTCATCATAGACAATTTGTGTGCTGTCCCAACAGATAGGCTCAATATCCTTGCAATGTCATCTAATCTCACCCTTCTGTCAGACTGAATGAGGTCTTTGACTGATTCGATCACCTCAGGAGACCTCATTTCTGTAGGCCTCCCAGGCCTGTCTTCATCATCAACACTGCTCCGTCCTTCTTTAAACAATTTAGCCCACTTGGAGACATTTTTTGGCTGAAATATGTGGCACCATACACGGTTGACATTCTCCTATGAATTTCAACTGGTTCGTACCCTTCAGCAACCAAAAACTTGATAACTGACATCTGTTCAATCCTGGAGCATGCTTCTTGGTCGGCCATCTTTGTTAATCTTCGAAACTCTCAAAGTTTTTTTTTTCAATCTACAAAAAAATTAAATCCCTTTGAAAGAGAAGTAAAGAAAAAAATTAAAAAAATGTAAGCTTCTATCTGTATTAGACCTCCTGATACCGAAAAATTCAGCTTATTTATTGAATGACCCTTGTAGATGTCCTGATACCGAAAAATTAACCTTATTTATTGAATGACCCTTGTAGATGTCCTGATACCGAAAAATTAACCTTATTTATTGAATGACCCTTGTAGATGTCCTGATACCGAAAAAATTAACCTTATTTATTGAATGACCCTTGTAGATGTCCTGATACCGAAAAATTAACCTTATTTATTGAATGACCCTCGTACTAAAGTTTATCAATTATGTCATGCGTTGCTTTCCCTTGTCTCTATTCTTCTCTATCCGTCTCGTGAGCATCAGCTTCTCCAAGCCCTCTTTCTTCATGACATATGACAAAAACATTAGCTGTCTTTTCCTGGTGTTAAGTATCAGATTCCTTCTTGTGTCCATCCTCTCCAAAACCTCGTCGTCGATGTTCTGTCCATGGTATTCTCACCATCCTTCTGTAGAACTACAGTTCGGTTGTTTCAAATTTTTTCTTCATCGTTGATAAAAATTGTCCGGCATTCGCCGCCATACTGAGGGACAGACATCACAAAACAATTCCGTACTCTCTTCTTTGTTTCCAGCGTAATTTTCCTGCCTCTACGCTGCTTCTGCAATGCATCCTTGGCCACGCCAATACGCCTTCGGATGTTTACACTTTCTCTCCTCAGAACTCTTCCTAGATATTTGAATTTCTGTACCTGTTTGATTTTTGTATCCTCAATTTATAGTTGGCATTTTGGGTTCCTCTTTTCACTGATTGCCATGCATTCAGTTTTCTTGTAGTTTATATGTAGTCCTGCTATAGGCAGCAACGAAATACCGCGATAGTTGGTTGGCAGTGTCAAATCACCCTTTTTGGGTGTGGGAATGATTTGTGACCGTAGCCAGATGGTTGGTGAGACATGGCTGACCTTTGCATAGTTACATAAGTCAAGAAGCAATTGGTGAAAAATGGGGTCTTTCCACAAGATGGCTGGAATCTTGTCCGGACCAAGAGCTTTGTTCATTGTCCTCTTTAGAACAAAACCTAACTCTGCAATGGTGTACTCTCCTGTTGGTATGTTCAAAGCATTACTAATTTGAACTTTTGGAAGGGATTTGACTTCTGGTAAGTTTGCAGGATTACCAAGGAGGTTTTTAAAGTGAGAAAGCCAGTTACCAAGACGTTGCTCACGGCTTCCACCTTTGATTGTTGGTAGATATTTTAATCCCTTCCCCGAAAGTTTATTTATATTTTTCCAAGCCCCAGTGTGTTGTTGGTTGATGTCCAGTTTGCTGGGCATTGCGCATGTGCCACAGATGAACTTGTTTCATCGTTTGTATTATGGAGGCACCCACCATCTCACAATCGATCTCGTAAATTAACCTTTCCAGACAGGATACACAGAGATATACATCTATCAAAATCCAAGTTTTTCGCGCACTTATTGAACCAATCTTTGCAGTAACAAAGTTTCACAGATATATTCATGGAAGGAAATTCACATTGCAGACGGATCATAAACCGTTGTTGACCATTTACGGATCCAAAAAGGGACTCCCCACATATACTGCAAATAGACTACTGAGATGGGGTACTTTGCTTCTAAATTACAATTTTGACTTACAACACTTAGCATCAACAAAAATTGGACACGCGGATGGGTTGTTGAGACTCATTGCGAAGTCAAACGAACCTTTAGAGGACACCGTTATAGCAGCATTAAAATCTGAAGTGGAAGTGAAGAATACTCTCACTGGAACTGTCAGAGATTTACCGGTGTCATTAGCAGATATAAAAAAGGAAACGTCAAAAGACGATTACATCAAAGATGTAAAAAATAAATTACTGGAAAAAGACCAACGAATGGCAGAAACTTTATGGATCTATGGATCTGAAACTTGGAGTCTTTCAGCAAAACAACAGCGCTGTTTAGATGGATGTTATACTCGTCTTCTCAGAAGAATACTTGATTTTTCATGGCGAAACCATCCAACTCTAGAAATGATATATGGAAACCTACCAAGAATAACAACCTTAGTTCAAAAGAGACGTGTCCAGTTTGCTGGGCATTGCGCATGTGCCACAGATGAACTTGTTTCATCGTTTGTATTATGGAGGCACCCATCATCTTACAATCGATCTCGTAAATTAACTTTACACAGAGATACATCTATCTCCAAGGAAGACCTTAAATAGAGAATACTGGAAGGGCTACAAGAGATAGGGAGATGTGGGAGGCCATGATCGCCTAAGTCCTGAAGAGGCACGGCACATGAAAGAAAAAGAAGTCTTTTAAGAACGTTTATGCGCGTTGTGGCGCAATGGATATCGGCTCGGAATGAAAAATCAGAGAGCAGGGTTCGAATTTCAGTTGAATTAGTTGTATTCACTTGCGGACAAATGCACTTGGAAAACTATAAATAAACTTTCGGGGAAGGGATTAAAATATCTACCAATAATCAAAGGTGGAAGCCGTGATCAACGTCTTGGTAACTGGCTTTCTCACTTTAAAAACCTCCTTGGTAATCCTGCAAACTTACCAGAAGACCGCAGAATGATGATGAAGATTATGTAGTTCTGTCTTTCGCTTTCTTTAAATAGTTCCTGTAGGAGGTCTTATAGTTTCTTTTTGTTATTTGCTATCAGCACTGTAACATCTGCGTATCTTACATTGTTCAGGTTGCGGTCGCCAATGACAAATCCTGGCAGGACTTGTAGATCTCTGAGAAATGTCTCTCTGTATAGGTTGATTAAAATTACCTTACCTCCCTTTTTAACTTTGTGTATCTGCTGAGGTAATCTCCTGTCCGTATGCAGGCACGTTGTTGCCAGTAAAGGTTCTTGATTACTCTAAGGTCTTTCTAATATGTTACCGGTCAGACAAACTTTAACAGACATCAAATATTTGATTTCATGGGTAATGCAAGGTCAATACCCATCTCTTATCCACTTGACTCTAGTCCTTTCTACATCACCCTGTATATCTTGTTTTATCTTGTTCTTTTCTTTTCTCTCTACCTACGCAAGTGTCTTTACACCTGTGTTCCCATACTTCTCTTGCTCTTTCTCTGACACCCCCTATAACTGGTTCTTTCCCTTCACTCTCCCTCTGTCTTTTACTCACTTATGTAGCCCCCTGCTCATCAGTGGTGGTACCGCCTTGCTTAGGGTGAAATGATTAAAAAAAAAACAGAGAACGGTTGAATATATAATCGTTTCTTTTCAGATCAGTCAGTCAACTGTTATAGGGTGATACACACACGGGCGATCATGTCTCTTTCGAGCCATGACTGACAAGGAAGAAGATATTCCTGCAGTAGGTTGCAGTTGCTTTCTGCGGTAGACTTATTGCCAACCAAAACTTTAAAACCCAATCTGTCCTGCTATTTTACCCATAGCTGGAGGAGAAAAGATCGATTAGTAGCTTTCCTAAGTGCATTTGTCCGCAAGTGAATACAATTCAACTGAAATTCGAACCCTACTCTCTGATTTTTCATTCCGAGCCGATATCCATTGCGCCACAACGCGCATAAACGTTCTTAAAAGACTTCTTTTTCTTTCATGTGCCGTGCCTCTTCAAGACTTAGGCGATCATGGCCTTCCACATCTCCCTATCTCTTGTAGCTCTTAACTCGTTTTCCCCTGTTGTCCCCACTCTGTCATCAATTTGTTCGAACCAATCAAGTATGTTATGCATTCCTTTTCCTTGTCTCTCTTTTCCTCTATCTGACTCGTGAGCATCAGATTCTCCAAGCCCTCATTCCTCGTTACATATCCCAGGAACTTTAACATTTTTTCCTGATGTTAAGTATTAGTTTTCTTTTCGTTTCCATCCTCTCTAAAACCCCACCGTTGCTCACATGTTCGGTTCATGGTATCCGCAGCATCCTACTGTAGAACCACATTTTGGTTTGCTTCAAGTCTTTCCTTCATCTTTGTGTAGATTCTCTAGCATTCACTGCCATATTGAAGGAAAGACATCACATAACAACCCAGTACTCTCGTTTCCAGCGAGATTTTCAATACTCTACTCAGCTCCTGGAATACATCCTTGGCCATGCCGATATGTCTTCGGATCTCAGTGTCGCACTTTCTGTCTTCTGTTAGAACACTTCCCAGATATTTGAATTTCTATACCTGCTTGATTTTAGTATTCCCAGACTGCAGTTGGCATTTCGGGCTCATCTTTTAACTGATTTACATATACTCTAATTGCAAAGTCGCACTGTGAAATTATCACACGTTTATTAAAAACGCATTCAATTTCTTTTAATAGCTTTCCCACCTACTTTTCAACAAACATTAACGGAATTTTTATCAGTTAAATTTATTTAATAGTCTGTTAAAATTCCAGTTTTCAAGATGACCTTACCTCGGTGGAATGCAAAGATTGCAGACAGCAAATGGCGTCAAGCATTTATCCTAAAATGATGTTTATTCTATCTTTTGTAAATCACCACGCAGGTAATTGTGTTGCCATTGCCTGTGAGATCGTTGTGCGGGTTTTTACTGCTACAACTCCCTACCCACCATACCCCACCTCCACCCCACCAAAGCCACTTCTACCCCACCGCACCCCACAGCAGAGGTCTGATGACATTTACAATGCGAGTTTGGGCCTGCCGTGATAGCAGGTTTCACTGCGTTCTCCTCAAGACTACCAGTGATAGCTAAAAGTTAAGGGTCTACTTGGTCGATTTGCAGCAACACAATCTTCCTAATATCCCACCGCGCCGCTGTTTTTTGTAAAGAACTGATAAATGTTTAGAGATTCTAGATAAAGTACAAGAAGAAAAGGTTATTGGTCCTGACCTGGCAGCTCGGTTTCAGTTCCCTTCCTGCCGCCTCAGAGCATCCTCCTTGTGCTTTTTCTATAAATACTTTCATGGTAATTGTTCTGATTAATTTTCTGCTATGGTATATTGAAGGAATTGTTAAATCTGCAGCTAAGAAAGTTGGTTCACTGTGTGGTGCGAGACAGTTTTTCTCGCCAGAATTCGTCTTACATATTTATAAGTCTGCCGTTCGTCTTTGATTTGAATATTGCTACATCTGGTTTGGTCTGGTACTCTTGCTATATATTTCTAGACCCTTGATGAAAACCAAAGAAGAATCTGCAATATTACTGGTCCTAACTTGACATTTCGTTTCCACTCCCTTTCCCAACGACATAACCTATCACCCCTGTTACTTTTCTATAAATACTTTCATAGTGATTGTTCTGGTTAACTTTCCTCTATAGCAGGCATTCCAAACTGAGGGTCCCCTGCGTTGTTATGAGGGCCAGGCACAACAATCAATTGTGCACATTACAACTAATTGGAGTCATTTAATAATTGTATCTTAGTGCCTTTACTCCCTTGCGTGAGGTAAAATTAAGCTTCTGGTAGAAAAAAAAAAAAAAGAAGAAAAAGATTTTATAAATTTCAGGCGCAGTTATCCGTAACTCTTTGGTCTATCAATTGCAGTGATAATGTTAATACTAGCCGTTTGCTTATAAGGAAATGTTCAGCGTTCATTGACCGAGTAGCCAGTGCTACTTTCACTTGAAATTTATAACATATTTCTCCTAAAACAATTTGGTGGACCTGAAGGAAACTACCACCACCTTCAAATTTGTTGTCTTTCATTTTTTTACTTTTTTCAGTGCAATCTTATTGTTTACACCCTAAACTTTCCGATGGAAAAAAAAAATTAGGGAATTTCAATATTTAAACAATTTTAGAGTGTCTCAGTTATTCATACAACGTTATAGTAAATCGATCCTCCATTTTGGAACCAATCGCCGATACGACATTACCCCCACCTGTAAATTGGTTGATTATTAACTTTTTTTTTTACTTTTTCACTGGATCTTATCGATTAAACATTAAACTTTCCGATTGACACACACACACACACACACACACACACACACACACACACACACACACACACACACACAATAAAATTGTAAAAATATCAACATTTAAGCAATTTTGCGCTCAGTTTTTCATACAGCCTTATAGTAAATCGATTCTGTGCAATTAACTTTTTTGCTTGCGCATATTCAACTCCTTTGCGATTTTTTAAAATAAAGCCATTCTTGGAGTTTCCGAGGAAGATGCCATCGTAAGAACTGAAGAAAACTTGAAAAAGACAAAAACAAGAGCAACAACTCGTTGTATGAGAAAGTGACCCCCCTAAAATTGTTTAAATATTGAATTTTTTTCAAATTTTTTTAATAACCAGATACTTTATGTAAAAAGAGATAAGACTGTGCTGAAAAAGTAAAAAAAAAAAAGAAAAAATGAAAAACAACAAATTTAAAGGCGGTGGCGGTCTTCTTCAGGTCCGCCATCAATTTTTGTTGTTACTCTTGTTGGAAGTTCTCAACTGATGTGGTTTCTGTTATTTGGTACTGTTCTCCGCTTGTGATTATATAGCTCCAGTACACAATGTTCGAAGAAAGACGATCCTCGATAAGTCGATTGTTGAGTTTTTTACCAATGATAATATTAGCTGTTTCCTTAGATGAAAATGTTCGGCATTTATTGACCAAGCAGTCAGTGCTGCTATGGGTTAGAATTTTCACAATCTTTCTCTTAAAATTCTTTTCAGGAAAAAAAGAAACTTCAAATCCAGTAACAGTTATAGTTCTTTCCACTATTCATAAGGTTCTTCGTTTCTAATTTTGTGTAGTGTGAAACGTTATCATTTATTATTTTCTTAGTTTGTGGTTTTATAGCGACAATTCATAAAATTTGAAAACGAATGATCTTTCTGTAAAGAAATGAAAATCTGTAATATGTCTGTGTTTCAGGCAAACAAAACGTTTGACGGCAACAGGTACTCTCTTGGTTTCCTGGTGTTACCAACGTCGTCGTCGTCGACGTCGTCTTCTTCGTCGTCGTCTTCTTTGTCTTCTTCGCCGTCGTCGTCTTCTTCGTCGCCGTCTTCTTCTTCTTCTTCTTCTTCTTCGCCGTCTTCTTCTTCTTCTTCTTCGTCGTCGTCGTCTTCTTCTTTTTCTTCTTCTTCGTCGTTTTCTTCTTCGCTGTCGTCTTCTTCTTCTTCACCGTTTTCTTCGCCGTCTTCTTCTTTTTCTTCTTCGCCGTCGTCATCTTCTTCTTCGCCATTTTCTTCTTCGTCGTCGTCGTTTTCTTCTTCTTTATCTTCTTCTTTTTCGTCGTCGTCTTCTTCATCTTCGCCGTCTTCTTTTTCTTTGTTGTCGTCGTCTTCTTCTTCGTCGTTTTCTTCTTCTTCTTCTTCTTCTTCTTCTTCTTCTTCTTCTTCTTCTTTACACATTTCGTCAACCGACTGAGTTCGAACTCAAATCGCCACCTTTCCTCGTCTTATATCTTTTCTCGGCTGCTTATTTGCATGCGAATTGCAGCGGGTGGCTAGAATGTCAACATGGTTGCCGCTCATTTGCATACCTTGTAAAACCGTGCGCCTTCGCACCGGAACAAGGCGTTAGACACCCGGATGATCACACTTCATTTGTGGTGCTGTGGATCTTCTTCTTCTACGTGCCCTGTCCTTTCAGGACATAAGCGATAATGGCTTTCCACGTCTCCCTATCCCTGGTGGCTCTAACCACGCTTTCTCCTGTAACGCCACGCAACCCCCGTTCTGTCATCCACCTGCTCAGGCCCTTTAAATATGTTATCCGCTGCTTTCCCCTGTCTTTTTTCCCTCTATCTGGCTTGTTAATATCAAGTTCTCCAAACCCTCCTTTCTCATTGCATGTCCCAGCAACTTTAGCTGTCTCTTCCTGATGCTCAGGAATAAATTCATTTTCGTTTCCATCCTTTCTAAAACCTCATCATTGTTCACATGCTCGATCCATGATATCCGCAGCATCCTTCTGTAGAACCACATTTCAGTTGCTTCAAGTCTCTCCTTCATCTTTGATGATATTGTCCAACATTCACTGCCATATTGAAGAACTGACATCACATAACAATCCAGTACTCTCTTCTTTGTTTCCTGTCTCTTAATACTCTACTCAGCTTCTGGAATGCATCCTTGTGCTTTTGGATCTCAGGAATATAAATGTATAGAAACTGCTGTGACCACAAAGTGAGGTGTCAGTTTATATATTGATTGTAATATGAAATTGATCCCTCACTTTATATCCACCATGCTTCTGTAGAACCACATTTCAATTGCTTCAAGTTTTTCATTCATATTCGATGATATTGTATTGTCTAGCATTCATTGTCATATTGAAGAAGTGACATCACATAGCAATCCAGTACTCTCTTCTTTGTTTCTAGCGAAATTCTCCTGTCTCTAAATAATCTAGTGGATATCGGCTCGGAATGGGAAATCGAAGAGCCGAGTTCAAATCCCAGTTAAATTTGATGCATTCACTTACGTAAAAATACCCATGGGAAATATGTTAATCCGTCTTCTCTCCCTCCTGCTATGGGTTAAATAGCAATGCAGGTTGAGTTCTATAGCCTTGGTTGGCAATCAGTCTATCACAGAAAGAAATGGCAACCTACTGCAGGAAAGCCTTCTGTCTAGTCAGTCATAGATGCAAGAAATTAAAAGAAAACGTTTTTTTTAATCATATCACCCCGAGCAAGGCGGTAACGCCACTGATGTGCAGGGGGCTACGTAAGAGTGAAGAGATTTGAAAAGAGAAAACCGGAAACCACATCCTAAACAGGGAACAAGGAATGAGCCTCTTCATCTGTTCCATAGACGTGGGTGGAGTGTGAACCGGGAGATAGTTTAGTCTATCTACTCCAATTATTATTCTAAATATATAACACATATATTTACCCCATACTCAAATAATTTAGATATTAATTGTATTCAACATCATTTACGCTCTTTCCTTTGGTAGACATCACCAAATACATTAGAAAAATAAATATTAAAAATTAATATTAATAATATAAATAACAATTACATTATAAAAATAATAATATAAAAAAAATAATATATATAATAATTATAATAAATAAACAGTACTAAAAACAGCATTTTTCAGTTTCGCTTATTAGACATTAAATTACTTAGCACCCTCCATATTCACTTTTGCTTATTACACATTAAATTATATCACTTAGAATCCTCCATACCCATCTATGTTTACTAGACATTAAATTATATCATTTAGCATCCTCCATACTCACTTTTGTTTATTAGACATTAAATTACATCACTTAGCATCCTCCATACCCAATTTTACTTATTACACATTAAATTATATCACTTAGCATCCTCCATACTCACTTATGTTTATTAGACATTAAATTATATCACTTAGCATCCTCCATACTCACTTATGTTTATTAGACATTAAATTATATCACTTAGCATCCTCCATACTCACTTTTGTTTATTAGACATTAAATTACATTACTTAGCATCCTCCATACTCACTTATGTTTACTAGACATTAAATTATATCACTTAGCATCCTCCATACTCACTTTTGTTTATTAGACATTAAATTACATCACTTAGCATCCTCCATACCCAATTTTACTTATTACACATTAAATTATATCACTTAGCATCCTCCATACTCACTTTTGTTTATTAGACATTAAATTACATTACTTAGCATCCTCCATACTCACTTATGTTTACTAGACATTAAATTATATCACTTAGCATCCTCCATACTCACTTTTGTTTATTAGACATTAAATTACATTACTTAGCATCCTCCATACTCACTTATGTTTACTAGACATTAAATTATATCACTTAGCATCCTCCATACTCACTTTTGTTTATTAGACATTAAATTACATTACTTAGCATCCTCCATACTCACTTATGTTTATTAGACATTAAATTATATCACTTAGCATCCTCCATACTCACTTTTGTTTATTAGACATTAAATTACATTACTTAGCATCCTCCATACTCACTTTTGTTTATTAGACATTAAATTATATCATTTAGCATCCTCCATACTCACTTTTGTTTATTAGACATTAAATTACATCACTTAGCATCCTCCATACCCAATTTTACTTATTACACATTAAATTATATCACTTAGCATCCTCCATACTCACTTATGTTTACTAGACATTAAATTATATCATTTAGCATCCTCCATACTCACTTTTGTTTATTAGACATTAAATTACATCACTTAGCATCCTCCATACCCAATTTTACTTATTACACATTAAATTATATCACTTAGCATCCTCCATACTCACTTATGTTTACTAGACATTAAATTATATCACTTAGCATCCTCCATACTCACTTTTGTTTATTAGACAGTAAATTACATTACTTAGCATCCTCCATACTCACTTATGTTTACTAGACATTAAATTATATCACTTAGCATCCTCCATACTCACTTTTGTTTATTAGACATTAAATTACATTACTTAGCATCCTCCATACTCACTTATGTTTACTAGACATTAAATTATATCATTTAGCATCCTCCATACTCACTTATGTTTATTAGACATTAAATTACATTACTTAGCATCCTCCATACTCACTTATGTTTACTAGACATTAAATTATATCATTTAGCATCCTCCATACTCACTTTTGTTTATTAGACATTAAATTACATCACTTAGCATCCTCCATACCCAATTTTACTTATTACACATTAAATTATATCACTTAGCATCCTCCATACTCACTTTTGTTTACTAGACATTAAATTACATTACTTAGCATCCTCCATACTCACTTATGTTTACTAGACATTAAATTATATCACTTAGCATCCTCCATACTCACTCTTGTTTATTAGACATTAAATTATACCACTTAGCATCCTCCATACTCACTTTTGTTTATTACACATTAAATTATATCACTTAGCATCCTCCATACCCACTTTTGTTTATTAGACATTAAATTGCAACACTTAGAATCCTCCATACTCAGTTTTGTTTATTACACATTAAATTATATCACTTAGCATCCTCCATACCCACTTTCGTTTATTAGACATTAAATTGCAACACTTAGAATCCTCCATACTCAGTTTTGTTTATTACACATTAAATTATATCACTTAGCATCCTCCATACCCACTTTTGTTTATTAGACATTAAATTGCATCACATTGTATCCTCCAGAATTTACCTTGACTTTCAGTGATGAATGTTTATGAGTGTTAAGATAATTTAAAACTTTTACTTCTGTTTATAAATACTTATTGTAAAATATGATCATTACATTTTCCTTGATAAAGTCCATCAGAGGACAAAACGCGTCAGCTAAGATAAGTTTTCTTTTTGTCTTTATTTATACTTATTTTTATAGCTTCTGCGAAAACACAATTAATGCTAATTTACGATTTAAACTTTATTATTGTGCGGTTCGAAGGTAATGCCGTTTTAGCATTAATCCGAAGATTATCCAGTGTAATTAGTCGAGAGTATCCTGGTTTAAATAGCTCAGCCTTGGTTTTTCCTGAGAGGTTAAGAGGTTTGTTTGGCCAAAGTTCTGTTTTTGTCTATTATTATTGGTTTGTTTTCTTTATTATTATTGAGTATTAAAACCAATAGTCCTAATTCCCGCCTTTTCGTTCTTGCCATTTCAAGGTTTATCGCCACTGACATCATTATGCTTAATGTATTAGCGGGCTTTTCAGCGGTTTCAATATTTTTAAGACTTGAAAAATAACATTGTAAACAAAGGAAGGTGTGTCAGACTGCCAGGTAATATCTAATCTCTATTATGGCAACGAGTATACAAGATGACTCGCTCATGCACACACACACACACACACACACACACACACACACACACACACACACATATATATATATATATATATATATATATATATATATACTAGCAGTATAGCCCGGCGTTGCTCGGGTGTAATGAAAGATTTAAAACTAATCCATGGTTCTGGAGCTCATATTCAGCCTAAAGAATATTTGTGTGAAGTTTGGAGAGAATCGGATAAAAATTGTGGATTTGTATAAAGGACATACAGACAGATAAACAGACACACACACAAACATCTTGCCTTTTATATGTATGTATTATCGATTTTCTGCACTATTATAAAAACTGCAACATTAAAACTTCTGAATATCGTTTCTTATGTCTTTGTCTATGAGTGTATCAAATTTTATTAAAATCGGACCACTCCTTCTATAACCCGATTTTTTCGATTATTGATTTTCGATATTTATTGGGGGTACCTCGACACAAAACCTAACTAAGAACACTCGCAGACGCTTATAGTTCAACTGTGTAAATTTTCAAGAAAATCGGTTCAGCCGTTTCGGAGTCTATAGGTAACGGACACACACACACACACACACAAGCAAAGTTTCATTTATAAATAAGTTTATATATATATATATATATATATATATATATGATAGAAATATAGTTTTAAGTAAGGTGACAGAGTAGGCTTTGGGAGAAATAACAGGACAACTTATTAAGAGTTACAAGAGGCAGGAAAAGGTGGAGGACCAGGACCGCCTATGTCCTGAAGAGACACGGACATAAGAGAAGAAGATATTAATGAGCTAAAGTGCTTGGACTTGCAACGAGGAAGGAGGGTTGGAGAACCTAGAGAGAAAAAGAGACAGGGGAAAGCAGCGGATAATATATTTGAAGGGCCTGAGCAGGTGGATGACTGAACGGGGGTTGCGTGGTGTTACAGGAAAAAGCGTGATAAGGTCCACAAGGGATAGGGAGACGTGGAAAGCTATGATCACCAACGTCCTGAAAGGACAAGGCACATAGAAGAAGAAAGTGCTCGATACCAGAAATGGAGTGTATGTAGATATAAAATTAGATATTGAAGTGAACACCATGCGGCGACAGTTTCATTCTTAAATGCAATCGCCAGGTCATGTAGGTTGTGTTTTAGCTCGACCATGCATTATATTGGTCAGCCATGCATTATGGATAGACTTATTGTGTTATTTTAACGGTCACTGGGTGAGCAGTAACAGTTATATTTCAAATTATTTTAGAGATTATTGAGTAATCTAAGCACACTCCACAAGATATTCAACAAAAATACAGTAGAAATCAGCTACAGTTGCACCAAGAACATCACACACACACACACACACACACACACACACACACACACACACACACACACACACACACACACACACACACACAAAACATAAAAAAAGCAAACAAAATACAACAAGAAAGCAACCAAGGGACCTTCGGCACACATCAAACCTACGTGTAACTGTGGAGTAAAGGACGAATGTACGCTAAAAGGCAATTGCTTACAAAGCAATGTAATGTACCAAGCAACTGTAAAATCAGCATATAACAAAGAAAAATATACATAAGAGTAACTGAAGGACTCTGAAAAGAACGCATACAAAAACATTATAAATAGTAAATACAGGAACAGCACAATGCTTTTTAAACATGTATGGGAAATTAAAAACAAAACACAAATCATACTAAAAATGTCATAGAAAATAAGGAAAACTGCATCAAACTATAACAACAAATTCAATAACTACAAACGTTGTCTACAAAAGATAATAGATATAATAATATTAATAATATAAATAACAATTGCATTATAAAAATAATACTATAAAAAAATTAATATATCGAGAATAATATATATTACCAATGCATGTTACTAAATAAACGATCAAAACTAATTTCAGAATGCAGGAACAAAAAAAAATTACTAGGTTATTAAAAATCGAAAACTAAAAACGAAAAAAAAAAAATGAACAAAAAATAAGTATAATAAATGAATCTAGATCAACAAAAAAGTAAATAAATTAAGTAAAAATAAACTAATTAATGAGCTACGAATGCACACATAAACACAAATAAACGTAATAACGATCAACAAAAAAATGATAACGCTATCAATAATAGAGTTAACAAACAACAAAAAACATAGCCACGAAACTGCATTCTGATTCAAGGTTATTTCCGCTCAATAATCGGCGGATGTGCGTTGTGGTGCTCGGAACGAGAAATCGGGGAGCCGAGTTCGAATTCCAGCCGAATTCATTGCATTCACTTACGCGCAAATACCCTTGGGAAAGGTATTAATCCGTCTCTTCCTTCCAGTTATGGGTTAAATAACAGGACAGATTGGGTTCTATAGACTTGGTCGGCAACCAGTCTACCGCAGAAAGCAATGGCAACCTACTGCGGGATAATCTTCTGCCCAGTCAGTCATGTCTCTTTCGAGACATGATCGCCCAAGCGTGTATCACGTATGGCTCTTAACTGACTGACTGAATTTACAAGATAATTTGAAACACAACCATTAGCACGAACCCAATACCTGCTAGAATAATATAATATACCTACTTATAATGCTTTTCTGATCAGCCTATATAAATAGTCGATCCAAAACACAACACGCATCTCCTGATGATTGCGTCATCAAAAAATGGATTTTATCCATATTAAAATCCATTTTTCTTGATGAAAATTATTATTTCGAATTAAAAATATGATTTTTTAAAAATAAATCCATTTTTAAAAATTAGAAATAAACCAATTAAAAGTAAATATTAATATTAAAAGAAACCTATTAAAATAAATCTATTAAAAAATTAAAAATACACATTTTTCGATTACGCTGTTTGATTAGAGAAACATGACAAGAAAGAGTTATTTAATTTGTATAATTCAGTCAGTCAGTTTAGTGCCATACGTGATACACGCTTGGGCAATCATGTCTCGAAAGAGACATGACAGACTGGGCAGAAGATTATCCCGCAGTAGGTTGCCATTGCTTTCTGCGGTAGACTGGTTGCCGACCAAGGCTATAGAACCCAATCTGTCCTGCTATTTAACCCATAACTGGAAGGAAGAGACGGATTAATACCTTTCCCAAGGGTATTTGCGCGTAAGTGAATACAATGGATTCAACTGGAATTATACAAATTGGAATTTGTATAATTAAATAATATTAAATCATTAAGTGTATTTAGCGTTTTTAACTATAAGTTAATGTGTATAAAGAGATAGACGATACATATTATTACAATTGTTAATTGATGTTGTAGTGAAATATCCTGTCTTACCCAGGAATGGGTATGGTCCGGGTTATAAAAGACCGGGACGTAGAACGAACTACAGATTGATTGAAAGTGATCGAGAGTGTTCGTGACTAGACGAGAGTTAGACGTCACTAGACGGAAGCCTTCTTCTCGAGACGGACAAAGACATTGCCTTCTTGATTGTTATTCTTGTTAACTGTTCGTTGGTGTACGTGTATTTGGTTTATTGTACTTAGGTATAATAAATCCTTATTCATATACCCTCAGTGTTAAGAATTATTTATTGCACTATTCTAACTCTGTTTATCCCCTTCATGGATGCAACAATTGAAAATTTAACATAAGTAGGAAAAAAGTAAATTTTGATAAAAGTGTCTGAGTCCCCAAGAGCGTTGCTTAAGATCTACACTTCCCGGGAATCCTCAACAGCTATCCTAGTTGGGCGAATCGGGGGTAGTTGGTACTAGCGCTGTTCATCGTAAAGTGCGTAAGTTTTTATATTGATTTATCTTCCGTAGTAACAGTTACTATTTGATACTGTTTGGTGTAAGATTATAATTTTTTCTATTTTTAATATAAATATAATGAATATTATATCTTTTATTGTAGTATGTAAATTGTAACATTTTGTTGTCCAAATTATTTGGGCTTTTATTCTGTTTGTTTGTACGAGTTGAACAACAAATGATAGTTCTCATTTTTTTTCTCTCTTGATTATTATCCTCTAAGACGTTGCGATGAATATATTTCAATAAATTGGTCTACGACTGCCTCATTCACTTAGTACTCATAAAACTTGTACGTCCACCCTTGTGCAAATTAACTGAAACAAAACAAATAATGTCTTTCTGGAATCTTTCACACTTTTCCTGATCACATATACTTCGTCTCTTGGAGTTGTTTTTCTCTTCTGACCGCATTTTCTTTGACGTTTTGGACTGATAGATCCAGTTTTTATTTTCGCCTTGACAACACGACTGACAGTTGAAAGGCTGACACAAACAATATCCGTAATCTTTCTGTAAGGCTTGTCAGTGTGTTCGTGCAGTGTTACGATTTTCTTATGCTTCCTTGGAGTAACGTCCATCACAGACAATGTTCGTAGAACAACAATTCGACAGTCGAGACAATTATTTCTGGGCGTGATTAAAATCTGATGCAATCACGGATGACGCAATATTCTTCAAGGCCAAACAAATTTCATCATACACCCGAAAATAGATTCATATTACTGCACACCAATACAAATGACCTAATCTGAGGAAAAAATAGAAATCGATTACACCCTGTAATTCCGGTGGGTATAAGACTGACCGTATGAAAGGAAGCAAAAACAGCTGTTTCAATTAATTTGCACAAGGGTGTAAAACTCTGTCCGATATTTAACAGTACACCAGAACACATTTCTTCATGTCTCTCTAGTATTGGTCTCACTCCTCATTCATTTTTCTCTCTGATATGATCCTATGCCAGACGCTTATGATATCACTCTTTGTATCCACCTACTTTCACCTTCATCCAGAATGTTCATAAAGGATTCTCTTTGTTATAAGCAGTCACTGTGTAGTTAACAAAATCAAAAATGGACAATGGCAATAATTTACCCATTCTACCATGTATGTCTATAAAGGCACACACACACACACACACACACACACACACACACACACACACGCATATATATATATATATATATAAATATAAAAGCCCCTATGATATGTATATGTATGCGTATGCTGTATTATTGTGGTCATGTATATGAAAAATAAAAATGGGAGACAACTCATGTCCATCACAGACAATGGCCATAGGACAACTAATTGGCATTCAAGACAATAGTATCTGAATGTGATAAAAATCAGCTAATCTGAGAAAAAAATAAAAATCGATTACACCCTGTGACTACAGTGGGTCTAAAACTAACCGTATGTTGAAAAAAAAAAAAAAAAAAGAAGGAAAATACAGTAGTTGTTTCAATTAATTTACACAAGAGTATTTGCGCGTAAGTGAATGCAAGAAATTCAACCGAGTTCAAATTCCAGTTGAATTCTTTCCATTCACTTTCGCACAAATACCCTTCCCCCCCAGTTATGTGTTAAATAACAGGACAGATTGGGTTCTACAGCCTTGGATGGCAAAAAAACTACCGCAGAAATTAATGGCAACCTACTGCAAGATAATATTCTGCCCAGTCAGTCATGTCTCTTTCGGGACATGATCGTCCAAGCGTGTATCACGTATGGTACTTAACTGACTGACTGAATATAATAGTTGAAAACATAATTAAGGCTTTTATTGGGCATGAAGTGGGGGATCAATTTTATATTGTTATAAAGTAATAAATTGATCCCCCGCATTTAATAATATAATACATCTCTTACCTATGAGTCAGATAACAGGATAGATTGGGTTCTATAGCCTTGGCTGGCAACCAGTCTACCGCATAAAGTAATGGCAACCTACTTCGGGATAATATTCTGCCCAGTCAGTCATGTCTCTTTCGGGACATGATCGCCCAAGCGTGTATCACCAATGGCACTTAACTGACTGATTGACTGTATGTTAAATCACTGCAAATTCTTCATGTTCCTGGATTCTGAATCGAAATGATGTCTTATATACGTTAAGTTTCTTTTGTTTTCGAAATGTTCATTCCAAAGCGACAGGGTTTTCTCATAAGTTTCTTTTCCATTGTCATACGTTTTGTAAATTTTCCATAGTTCAAACCCACCCCGATAAAGAAGAAACGCCATTTTTTTTTTGTTCCGTTTCTTTTATACTCATTGGCATGAAATACATTTCCATTTTTTTTAACCACTCCTCTCAAACCGTTTCGTAATTAATGGCTGTGGAATCGACATTCAATTTTGCAGAAGGAGGTACTGCAATCTCCTGTGCCATTTTTGTTTCTATTTTCTCTCTCTCTTACTCAAAAGCAGATAACCTCCTTTTATTCACTACAATTACCGTGAAAATATTTATAGAAAAGACACAAGAAAGCTATGGTGGGAAAGTGACTGAATAAAACATGCCAGGTTAGGACCCGTAATATTGCTGATTTTTCTATGGATTTTATCAAGAATATCTACATATATAACAGGATCACCGGACAATATGGTGCATTAATATTCAAAGCATAGACGAATAGCAGACTTATAAATATAAATGCTTTGGATAACAGCTTGCTCAAAGCGCCTTTTTATCCTAACACCAGAAATGTATCTTGTAACTGAAGTAATTCGATCCTGACAATTACTGTCACTTCCAACCATCTATAGTGTCTTATTCCACCCTGGAATTTTGGTAATTAAATCTGAGGTGTCCACACGTCTCCTTCAAAAGACCGATAATCAGTGACCGTATCGTATTGTGTAACATTTAATATTAGATGTGGAGAGAATTTAATTAGGCTTTGTTTCATTAAGTAACTCACCTCGCAATCAATACTAAGAAACCGTATTACTTTCAATGTAACTAGTTTTGACATCTTACTCTGCCTAGACGAATATTTCAGTTAGTTTGACAATAGATTTATATATTAGATAAATAATTTAACCATACACATATCGGAAAATCAATTTTCATCCCTTCGATCGGCTAAAATTTTGGAAGCACTCTTTGGATTTTGAAGAATCATCTAAAAATTGGAAATTGCGTTCTCTTTATAAAACTAATTCCTTAGCGTACTTCGGACCAAAGAGACTTTCGCTTCTTGGATTACTCAACAATCCTCTTTCTATTGTAATAAAAACCGTTATATATATATATATATATATATATATATATATATATATATATGAACCGAATATTATATATATATATATATATATATATATATATATATATATAGAGAGAGAGAGAGAGAGAGAGAGAGAGAGAATAGCGATGCAGCATCGGCTCAGTCCATTTTTCTTTACTACCAGTTATGAAAGCCCCTGCCACGTGTTTGCTCTTTAATAGTGCCTTATTATTTTCTTTCTTTTCAATAATTATCTCGTCGAGTAATGAAGAATATATATATATATATATATATATATATATATATATATATATATATATATATATATATATATATTTAAAAAAGTAAAAAAAATGTCCTTCATCGAATAATAAACCAAAAATGAAAAAATACTTGCTTATTAATTGAGATGGCTTGTCCAGCGGATTGTAACATAGCAACCAAGGAATTCGAAAAACTCTCAAAATAAAAAGACCTGGAAATTGAAATAGAAAAAATGTGGAAATTGAAAACAAGAATAGTACATAATAGTAGGTACACTTGGAATTATAAAAAATGGAACAAAACAACACATTGAAAGAATCCCTGGAAACCGAAGCTAAAGAGATATAAAAAATGTCTTGTTAATTACAGCCCACACACTAAGAAGAACTTTGTCTATGTAACGCTAGGGATGTTAGGGCGATAGGAAAAAACATGAAATGGAGCCATAACAACACACCACGACCTGCCTTAGATCTTCCTGCAGAATTGGTAGGTAGTGCAACCATAGTCGAAATCAAATTATAATGAAAAATGACCTAATAACAACTGGTTAACAAATTTCAATGTTTTGTTAATTGAATTCGATTTGACAATCGATTTGACTATGTAATTTGGATGTGCTAAGTTCGCAGTTTTACTCGGTTTGCTCTATGAGGTCCTGATTTTGCTTAAAATCCTCGCCCCTTTCGTCGTATTCATAAAAAGTTGTTTTTTTTTCTCTCAATAAAAGCTGAGTCACTTCATGCAACTAGGTTTTTATCTAGGTCGGGGGTCGACGACCTACGGCACGCGTACTACATGTGGCACGCCAAGCAATTTCCAATGGCACGATTTGTTGAACTCAGGAAGTCTTTGGAAGAGGAAAATTTAGAAAAGTCTGCCGTTATTCTCAACTGTTGGACATCCCACCCAAAACCTTTATCTCTTTGAAGAAAATTGCTTCTGCTCTTCTTTTGGCTTTTGGTTCAATTTATTCCGGTAAGCAAATTTAAGTCCACAACGAAGTTGCCTAACACCTGAACATTTAGAAAAATTGTGTAAAACTCAGAGTAACAAAGTATGTTGCTAATATTGAGCACATTTTTGTGTTGGGTGGGTACCGAATCATCTCTCAGTTGCGTTTCTGTCCTCGAAGACAGATTGCAGCTCAGTTGTAGCTCTGTCCATGAGGACAAGGTCGCAACTGAGAAAAGATTACACTGAATAGATGCCCGGTCCCGAAGAACAGTGTCCCGCGGCCATTGCAGCAGATGGGTGGACCAGGTGCTCGTCACCGGGGCCAACTCAACCGGCGGTTGAGGTGACTGGGGGATTTTTCGTCCCTGAGCCCGTCCGTACGTGGTCGGGTCCCCACCTAAAAAAGACCTTGTGTCACATCCCGCTCCAGTGGGGGAGTAGAATAAATACCATATTGAGCAACTGGCTAAGACCATGAAATGCAAGGATTCTATTAATAATGAAAGATTAATTAATAACTTCCATTAATAGCAAAAACTTAAAAATAACTTTTAAAACGTTTATTTCTGGTACAAAAAGAATAAATTTTTGTTCCGAAAGTGTGTGTCATTCGGCAGAATTCGAACCTGCGACCCCTACAAACATAGTAACAAAAATTTAGAGTAAATAATCAGGCCTGTAGAAATAAATGTATAATACTGTTTGATTATAAACAGAATATCTACTTAAATACGAGTATCGATCAGAAATCATGTTCAAGCAAATCATTTCAAATTGTCGGTTGTTTCTAACCAGTTTCATTAATCTTCGTTAATTTCCGTAATATTATTGTATATATTACTATATAAAATATATTGTAGAACAGGTATATTAACCTTGACTTGTATAAAAATACGTATGTTTTGGCACACCGACTGTTTTTAAAACCCTAACCTGGCACATAGTTTGTAAAAAGTTGCCGACTCCTGATCTAGGTATTTGTACTTATTGTTATTGTATTATGTATATTTTATATGTAACACCCTAAAATATTTTTAATTTTATCATTTGTAATCCATGTTAATATTAGAAAATTAAGCTAAATATATTCTAGAATTTTCTGGAGCGTTTTGATTTCCTGTCAACTAAAATATGTAAAAGCGACTTGTTTCCGGAGTTAATCACCCGGATTCAATCAGTCAGTAAATTAAGTTTGGGCATTAACGTAATTTTGAATTGGCATATAATTTACTGAGTAATTTTATCATCGCTATTTAATAAATGATTTAATTCGACATAATTTATATTGTACCTACTCATTTCTAGTTTAATTTTATAGATTGTAAGTAACTATTTCATAAAAGTTCCTATTTAAATCAAGCCGGGAATTTTCGATGGTCTGAAAATAACATTAATTAAAGAGGGTAATTTTCCTAATGTCATGGATGGACGCCAAAAATGCCTGGTTCTCATTCTTAGACTTGACAGAAAAGTTTTTTAGGCAATTATAGAGCAGAAAACTATGAAAAAATCTTAAAAGAAATTGAAACGGACTGCAAAGAATTAGGTGCAATTTGAGCGAAAAATGCATATTTTGAATTGCCATCTTGAAGAATTTCCAAATAACGTAGGTGATTAAGTGACGAACAAGGGGAAGGATTTCAGCAAGGTATCAAAATTATGGAAGAACGGTATGAATTATGCAATAAAAATAAATAAATAAATAATTAAAGAAAGAAAGAAAGAAAGAAAGAAAGAAATAGAAAGCAAACAAAAAGAAAGAAAGCAGTGGGAAGAAGGCAGAAAGAAGGTAAGAATTAAAGAACGGAAAAGAGAAAACAATAAAAAAGAAAGAAAGAAAAAAGCAGGTGAAGAAAAGAAAAACAAGAGAAAGAAAGAAGGGAAGAAAGAAAAAGAAAGAAAGAAAATGAAAGAAAGGAAGCAGGAGAAACAAAGAAAGAAAGCAGCAGGAGAAAGAAAGAAAAAACAAAAGAAAGAAAGAAAGAAAGAAAGAAAGAAAGAAAAAGCAGGAAAAAGAAAGAAAAAGAAAGAAAGAAAAAGAAAGAAAGAAACAGAAAGAAAGGAAGCAGGAGAAAGAAAGAAAGAAAGAAAGAAAGAAGCAGGAGAAAGAAAAAAGAAAAGAAAGAAAAAGAAAAAAAAGAAGCAGGAGAAAGAAAGAAAGGAACAAAGAAAGAACGAAAAAGCAGGAGAAAGAAAAAGAAAGAAAGGAAGCAGGAGAAAGAAAGAAAGAAAAGAAAGAAAAAGAAAGAAAGAAAGAAAGAAAGAAAGAAAGAAAGAAAAAGAAAGAAAGAAAGAAAGAAAGAAAAAGAAAAAGCAGGAGAAAGAACGAAAAGGCAGGAGAAAGAAAGAAGGAAAGAAAGAAAGAGGAGAAAGAAAGAAAGAAAGAAAGAAAGAAAGAAAGAAAGGAAGCAGGAGAAAGAAAGAAAGAAAGAGAAAGAAAGAAAGAAAGAAAAGAAAGAAAAAGAAAGAAAGAAAGAAGCAGGAGAAAGAAAGAAAGAAAGAAAGAAAGAAGCAGGAGAAAGAACGAAAAAGCAGGATAAAGAAAGAAGGAAAGAAAAAAAAAGAAAGAAAAAGAAAGAAAGGAAGCAGGAAAAAGAAAGAAAGAAAGAAAGAAAGAAAGACATGAAATTTCCACATGATGGCTGATTAACACTGATGATTGAAAATAGACCTGGCATCAACAATTCAATACGTTAGAAAATCTTGTAAAAATATTACCGCAATGAAAACTTCATATCTATTTGTTTTTTTTTTGTTTTTTTTGGTTTTTTTTTGGTTTTTTTGGTATTTTAAGTCATTTCTATCGTAATGATATAATTTAACTGAAGTTTGAACTGCTTGTATTCAAGAGACTTGAAAAATGATTTTAATACATAACTTAATTTTTTAGTCCCAATTTGAAAAAAACTGAAAAATGGCACGTAGGCTGTTGACAAGAATCAGGTTCTATTAGAGCCAAGCAAAGTTGAAATTCGTATTCAGCGCACGTAAATTGCCTAGAATCAAGCATCAGATGTCATTCAATAAAATTTGTGTTCCCCAATGAATGAAATTAACCTATTAGTATAAAGTTTTTCTTGTTGTATACCTATCTCTATACAGGAATGGGATGTTCCTATCTATTGGAGTAAAGACAATTATATTGATCCAAACTCCCTCTTGGTCAACTTTCAGCTTCTGAGTGGAGAGAAACCCAGAAGGGCTCCGCCAAAGAATATTGTCTTATCTGGAGTGAATGCACAAGAGTCCGACCTGACCTTAAGCAGGGTCTACGGAATAATTTTGACTGAGCTTAATGGATGGGAATCCCCACATTAACTGACATTGTGTCGCATCCACCTTGGGCATCTGCCCTAGTGGGGAGGTGGTAAATACAGGAGTGATTATACTGACTAGTAATTCACTACTGGTTTATCTACTTCAGGCCGCGTGCGAGTCTTGCAGTTGTTGATATACTATTATTCCCAACCCCCGTTTTGGTTATTACTTACTCGGTAACCTTTTAGGGTTATATCAGTTTCCTTAAAATTTTAGCTATTTTTGTGTATTCTACATTACTGGCTAATTGTAATTTGAAGGCTGGCAGATTTCAAACTTTAGGTAACCCTAATGTTTAACGTCAAGAAGAGACAGATGATTCTGAGGCACGTAAAAATAAAGGAGAGCTCGAAAAATCTAATACTTACAGGGCGGATAGAGGGAAAGAGAGACAGGGGAAAACAACTCGTGACATACTTGATGAGCTTAAGCAAATGGGTGACAGAGCAGGGTTTGAGAAAAATAACAAAAAATGGAAGACAGAAAGATGTGAAGGTCCAAGATTGCCTACGTCTTGAAGGAACACGGCACATAAAAGAAGACATAAAATGCATCTCGCCTTTATTTAAATGAAGAAGTTAAGATTGTTTAGCGTCATGCTTTTATCAGTGAAGTCCATGGACATTGAGGATTGTAAGATAAGTTCTTGCGTTTACTGTTCATAAAAGAAGAGGAATGTGTCTTTGCTAGGAAAGAAAGAAAGAAAGAAAGAAAGAAAGAAGACAAAAAACAATGAGAAAAAGAAAGAAAGCAGTAAGAATCAAAACGATGCAATGAAAAGAAAGAAAGAAGATTGTGAAAGAAAGAAAGAAAGAGAGAGAGAGAGAGAGAAAGAAAGAAAGAATAAAAAACAAACAAACAAATGAAGGTGAAGAAAGAAAGAAAGAAAGAACAAACAGTAAGCAAAAGAAAGAAAACAGTAATAAGAAAAAGATGAAATGAAAAATAAAAGGAGTTTGAATGAGAAAGAAAGAAAGAAAGAAAGAAAGAAAGAATAAAAAACAAATGAAGCAGGAGAAAGAAAGAAAGAAAAACTTTGAAAGAAAATAGAAAGATATAGAAAACGCACAAAAAGGAAGGAAGCATTGGAAAAAAGACAGAAAGAAATAACGAAATGGAAAGGGAAAAAATGAAAAAGAAAACTGTAGGAAGGAAAAAATAAAACATTGAAACGAAAGAAAAATAAATAAAAAAAGAAAGAAAAACAATGAGAAAGAAAGAAGATTGATAAAAGAAACAAAAAGAAAGAAAATAGCGGAAAGAAGAAAAGGAAAAAGAGGAAAAGAAATAAAGAAAGAAAAGGAAAAACAATAAGAAAGAAAGAAAATCAATGAAAAGAAAGAACGAAACCAATAAAAATTACGGCGTAAATAATTTATTAATCGAAATAATTAATTACAGATCTTTACAATCTTCTTAAAGCAAATGTTTTCGTGAATAATAATAATTTTGGCCCTCATTATTTTTTTTCATTTTCTTCTTATGATATAACCACTGGTTTAACACGAAGCAACAGAGGCACACACTTTAAGCAGGCATACCTGTCATTAGAGGAGACACCTGTAAGCTAGTTTCACGATTAAGTTCGATCCTAACAGGAAGTCGCACACCTGTAATCATACAAATGGAAGAATCAAAGTTAAATTATTGCCTACCTAGAAGGGTCTGCTTTCTATCTTTCTTTCTTTCTCCTTTTCATTGTTTTGTCTTTTCCTTCCTTTCTTTCTTTCTTTCTTTCAAACTTTTTTCATTTCATCTTTTTCTTCTTACTGCTTTTTTCTTTCTTTCTTTCTTTCTTTCTTTCTTTTCATTCAGACTTCTTTTTTTCATTTCATCTTTTTCTTCTAACTGCTTTCTTTCTTTTTCTTACTGTTTGTTCTTGTCCGTTCTTTCTTTCTTTCTTTCTTTCTTTCTTCTCATTCAAACTTCTTTTTTCATTTAATCTGTTTCTTCTTTCTTTCTTTCTTTCTTTCTTTCTTTCTTTCTTTCTTTCTTTCTCCTGCTCCATTTGTTTTTTATTCTTTCTTTCTTTTTTCTCATTCAAACTTCTTTTTTCATTTCATCTTTTCTTTCTTTCTTTCTTTCTTTCTTTCTTCTCATTCAAACTTCTTTTTTCATTTCATCTATTCTTCTTTCTTTCTTTCTTTCTTTCTCATTCAAAATTCTTTTATTTTTCATTTCATCTTTTTCTTCTTACTGTTTTCTTTCTTTTGCTTACTGTTTGTTTTTGTCCTGTCTTTCTTTCTTTCTTTCTTTCTTTCTTTCTTTCTTCAGCTTCATTTGTTTGTTTGTTTTTTATTCTTTCTTTCTGTCTCTTTCTTTCTTTCTTTCTTTCTTTCACAACCTTCTTTCTTTCTTTTCATTGCATCGTTTTGATTCTTACTGCTTTCTTTCTTTTTCTCATTGCTTTTTGTCTTCTCTTTCTTTCTTTTTTTCTTTCTTTCTTTCTTTCTTTCTTTTTTTCTTTGATCAGTATCTACTTTTCTGTCTACGTTTATTCATATCTAATGTACACATCTATTTATCTTTTTGTCAGTTCTTTTCTATTTAAATCCTTTGACACAATGTAAACATTGTTCGCTATCACTCAACCATTACATTCGTGGGCATCAAACTTCAGGTAAGGATCAGATATATTCAACCAATTTCGTTTCTTTTGGGGCCAGAACAAAATTTTCCACGCTTGAGAAATAGACAGGCTTATCTTCTTATCTAAGGGCATAATGTTTCTGCGGGTGTGTCGAAGGTGAGGAAGTGAAGGTCGTATAGTGTATTGTAAGTGCAACGAACATTCGATTTTTTATCAAGGTTTCCTTTTTCTGTAGTCTGACACATACAACCGTACTTGGAGTTTATGCTTAAACAAGTCTGTCATTATCAGATATTAAATCAGTCTATAACTATCAGACATTAAACCAGTCTGTCAGTATCAGACATTAAACTGCTTATTTCAGTAAAAGCCATTAAACCAGTCTGTCAGTATAAGACATTAATCAGATCTCTCATTATCATACATTAAACCAGTCTGTCAGTTTCAGACATTCAAAGTTTTAAACCAGTATGTCATTATCAGTGTCTTTTAGTATAAAACATTAAACAAGTCTGTCATTACCAGATATTAAACCAGTCTGTCAGTTTCAGATATTAAACAAGTCTCCCCTTATCAGACATTAAACCAGTCTGTCAATTTCAGATATTAAGCAAGTCTGTCATTATCAGACATTAAACCAGTGTGTCAATTTCAGATATTAAACAAGTCTGTCATTATCAGACATTAAACCAGTCTGTTAGTTTCAGATATTAAACAAGTCTGTCATTACCAGATATTAAACCAGTCTGTCAGTTTCAGATATTAAACCAGTCTGTCAATTTCAGATATTAAACAAGTCTGTCATTATCAGACATTAAACCAGTCTGTCAGTTTCAGATATTAAACAAGTCTGTCATTACCAGATATTAAACCAGTTTGTCAGTTTCAGATATTAAACCAGTCAATCAGTTTCAGATATTAAACAAGTCTCTCATTATCAGACATTAAACCAGTCTGTCAGTTTCAGATATTAAGCAAGTCTGTCATTATCAGACATTAAACCAGTCTGTCAATTTCAGATATCAAACAAGTCTGTCATTATCAGACATTAAGCCAGTATTATCAGTTTCAGATCTTAAACAAGTCTGTCATTATCAGACATTAAACCAGTCTATCAGTTTCAGATATTAAACAAGTCTGCCATTATCAGACATTAATCCAGTCTATCAGTTTCAGACATTAAACAAGTTGATCGTTATAAGACATTAAGCCAATGTTAGTGCCGAGTGATCGTCCTTGAAACGAGAAGTGGACTTTAAACTCGTTAGAGGGCGTGCCATTGGCTGAATATAAAGACATCCCCATTCAAAATGAAAGCGTGTTTATTTTTGGTAGTTGGGAATTAAACGAGTGACTGGGTGCGCAACTGAACTCGAAGAGAAACAGAGGATTAACAGTTTCTGGATGTCTGTTTGAAAAACATTCAAGAATCAAATGAATATGCTAGGCTATGAAGGCTTCATCAGAAGGCCTAGCATAGAAATGAATTCAATCCGAGAGCCGCTAGTAAATGAAGAAAAATGACAGCAAATACTTAACAGCAGCAGCGGTAAAGAAAAGAAAACTTGATGAAAGCGGCGACCATGTAAATGTGAAATTACTAGAAAATTAGTATCGGAGGACTGATTGCCGGATTAGCGATAGATCAATTAGTGGCTTCCGTATGTTGTTTGGGGTCGCAGGTTCGAATCCTGTCGAATGATACAAATAGCTGTAATGTGAGTAGAGTAGCTGGCAGACTAAATTTTACACTCAGAACATAGACGATAATGGTTCTCCACAACTTCCTATCCTTGGTAGCTCTTAATAGTTTTTATCTCTTATTTTTTCTAAACCTTCTTCCGCCATCCGCCAGTTGTTTTTTGTCTGCGTTTCTTGACCCCAATTTCTTTTGTGAGTGTCAAATTTTTCAAGCAATCTGACCTTATGATGTACTCTAGAAATTTCAACTGTCTCTTTCTAACGTTAAATTGAAATGTCTTTTTTGTTTCCGTTTTCTCTAAAACTTTGTTCTTGTTTATATGTTCTATCCATGGTATCCTCAGCATCCTTCTGTAGAACCACATTTCTGTTGCTTCGAGTTTTTTCTTCATCTGTGAGGAGATTGTTTAATATTCACGGCCATATATCTCGAAACAGTTCTGTACTCTTCTTTTTAATTCATGCGTTGGGTCGTGAATTGGGACATGTAGTGTGCCGGTAATATCTTTTGCCGGATCACTAATACACTTGAGTCTATATTTAACTATATTAAATTACTTTTAACATATTTTAAAGGGAAATATCAAGTTAAATTTAAATGAAACATAGGTAAAAGAAAGGTTACAACTCTAAGAAAATTAATAACTTGTGGAAAAGCGTATGGGGTCGGCTTTTCCCGCCACGAGAAGTGGAGACATGACTAGGGCTAAACGTCAGCGGATTCCCAAAGAGACAGATGATGTTGCAGCTAGCGTCACATAGCAATAGTGGCAAATCCTGGCGGCGACCATGTGAATGTGAAATTACACACGAGAAAATTAGTACTGGAGGACTGATTGCCGGATTAGCGATAGATCAATTAGTGGCTTTCCGTATGTTGTAAGGGGTCGCAGGTTCGAATCCTGCCGAATGATAGATATTTTCCTGACAAAATTTCTCATTAATATTCAGGCCGCTATATATATTGATTGATTGTCTAATTACTTAGTTTTTGGTCATAATAAAATTAGACCAATGTACATTTGTATTAAAAAGTGTTCAATACAATTATATTGTAGAACTTCTAAATAGTCTTCATTTGTAAACGAGTTGTTACGCGACCTAGGTTTCTACCATGTGGTGTCTTTAGGTTATTGCAAATCGCCTGAAGACACAACATGATAGAAACCTAGGCCGCGTAATAACTCGTTTACAAATAAAGGATATATATATATATATATATATATATATATATATATATATATATTTACGCTCTCACACCCTGATTGAGCACTCTGGAAAAATGGTAGACTTTGAAAAACAGTAGCTACTCTGGCGTGTACGCATCGCTCATTCCGTAAAATGAATTAGAGAACTCTAGCTATTGGGCGCGTATAATGATAATATATGCGCCAAAAAGTCTGCCTTCTTCTACCGAACGCCAGTGGCCCAGAGGTAGAATCGCCGACTGACGCCAATTCGGTCGGGTTTCAATCCTGGTTAAAAATCAATCGGAGTCTAAACGTACTGATGAGCTGTGATACAGCCAGACAAATCTGTCTGCGGATGACAATATATATATATTGTTAAATATAACAGACAATGAATAACTATTATGTTTAATCATGAGCCGTTCTAAACATCGTATTTTGGATTTAATTTCAGGTGAAAATAAAGACAAAAATTCTTCAACATTTGGATAATTTTTTATTAAGTTGGTTCTAAGCTTTCGGCTTACATGAGCCATCTTCAGAGAGTTTACAAGGACTCATATATATATATATATATATATATATATATATATATATATATATATATATATATATATATATCAGTCAGTTAAGTGGCATATGTTATAAACGCTTAGGCGATCATGCTTCTTTCAATCCATGACTGACTAGGTAGAAGATTATCCCGCAGTAAGTTGCCATTTTTTTACAGTAGACTGGTTGCCAACCAAGGCTACAGAACTCAATCTGTCCTGCTATTTAATCCATAGATGGGGAGAAGAGACGCATTTATATCTTTTTTAATGTTATGTGCACGTAAGCGAATGAAATTAATTCAACTGGAATTCGAACTCAGCTCTATGATTTTTCATTCTAAGCTGATACCCATTGCACCACACACACACACACACACACACACACACACACACACACATATATATATATATATATGTATATATAAAAGCTATTGCAAAGGAAAGATGACAATGCTACGTCTTGTCTAAGCGCTTATAATTTAGTCTGCTAGATTTAACCGTAAGTTCTATGCTAACAGTTTCTTTCCCTCCTTTTCTTGCCTGTGGAACTTTCTTTTGGCTTCATGCTTTCCACCCAAATTTAATCTGCAAAAACTTTAATGCAATGTCAATCACTATCTACTGTGCCTCTGATTACTCTTTTCTATTCCCGCTCATTATTAATGTTTCTGTTCCTAATACTTCCACACCCTGTAATCCTATGCGTCTTAGTGGCTTTACTACCTTGCATGGAATGTTGCTGATTAAAGAGATATTTACTTGCTTTGTAAATAGGCGGTAACCATGGCAAACAAACTCTTGTCATTTAATATGGCTTAAGCAACTCTTCCAGTCACTACTTGACTTATATTGTTGGAATGTAAATATGAGCACAATTAAGATAAAAAAAAAGCTCTTTAATCGCTGGGAGACACGAAAATTATAAAGAACTAGTATTTACATTTCAATATCATAGCCGCTTAATTTGTTCTTTAGAAAGAGACCACATGTCGACTAAGAGAATTTGATTACGTGCAGTAAACAAAATGGCGCATGGGTTACAGAAGCAAGGCTGATCATTATTACTGAGTAGTGAGTTTAATAATCACTCACTCGCACTTTTGAGCCCCCCCCCCCCAAAAAAAAAAAAATTCTATAGATACTTCACAATATTTATGTTTCTAACTTCTCCAAATCAAGTAACATCTTGTGTCTCAGTGGCTTTATTGCCTTGCTTAGGGTGAAATTGATTATATATATATAGTGTATCGAGGCAGCAAGTAATTTTCTAAACATATGCTGTTAAATATAAGAGACAATGAATGTCTATTATGTTTAATCATGAGCCGTTCTAAACGTCTTATTTTTGCTTTAATTTCAGTTGAAAATAAAGACAAAAATTCTCCAACATTTGGATAATTATTTATTGGTTTCCTTCTAAGCTTTCGGCTCACATAAGCCATCTTCAGAGAGGTTGTTTAAACTGAAATATTATAACATCCACCATCACCGACGATTTTATTTTGTGTTGACATAAAACTCCGCCTGGTAAATATAGTATTAATTCCACGGACGAATTTTTATAGATTCTCCATTCTGTAAAACCTAAGAATCAAATAATTGCATCTTTGGATGTCCAAAACTTATTCACAAATGTTCCCGTCCAGGAAACAATTGACATCATTATCCGTGAGCTATACAATCATGCTACTCTCCCATCAATCAATATTAAACCCACTATATTAAAAAACTATTATTAGCATGCACCACACAAGTACCCTTTCACGATCCTTTAGGCAATATTTATACACAAATAGATGGTATTGCGATGGGATCTCCTTTAGGTCCCCTCTTTTCTAATTATTATATGGCAAATCTAGAAAATAAAATAATTAATGACAACAATAAACCCTCTATATATGTAAGATACATAGATGACATCTTTGTTTTAGATAAGAATATCGATCAAATAAAATATCTTAAAAACAAATTTGAAAGTCACTCCGTCCTCAAATTTACATTAGAACTTAATATTAATAACAAAATCCCATTCCTTGATGTATTCATTGATGCTAGCACACATAAATTTACTACTTCTCTATATAGGAAACCAACTAGCATAAATTCGTGTCTTCTTAATTATAATAGTGAATGCCCTCAACGATATAAGTTAGCTGCTATAAAAAACCTACTTCAATGCACACAAATGATATCTTCTTCCAAATCTATATTTTATAAAGAATTACACAACATTAAGCAAACACTAGTCAATAATGAATTTCCTAACTCCGTCATTGATCAACAAATTAAAATGTATCTCAACAAAATTAACAATAGCTCTAACAATAATGATAATATTAATAATAAGGTTTACATCAAAATAAACATAACACTATTAACTTATACTATTGCAACCAAATAATTATAAACAAGATGAAAAACTCTCAAAAACATAATACGTAGAAATGTTAAATCAGTGGAAAGTAATAATCAAATTAAACTCATTATATATTATAAAAAGTATAAAACAATTGACCTCATAGTCTATAATAACCCAACAAGCACTAAACTAAATTCTCTACAAAAAAACAATGTAGTGTACCAATTTACATGCCCATTCAGAGATTGCATCTCTGATACTAATAAAAAAACCTAGTACATATATTGGTTTTACTTCAACCACGCTCTCCCGTAGACTTACATGTCATCTTTCTGATTAGAGTACTATTAAACAACATTTCTCCGAAAAACATAAACATGTAGGTAATATCAGACAGATTTTGGTCAACAATACGGTGATCCTTACTCATACACACAGTAAGAGGAACCTGCAGATGTTGGAGGCCATGTACATCAAATCGAAACAACCAACACTCAATAAAATCAACTTTAAAACCGGAAATAACATATTACATTGCATTTGACTACATGGTTTTGTTGTCATTTCGCGCTATTCCGCGGTGTGACGTCATAAAACCGCATCGCAAATTTAAGAACTGCGTTTATTATTTTTGGTAACTATTGCCGTTGCCAAGCGGAGTTTTATGTCAGCACAAAATAAAATCGTCGGTGATGGTGAATGTTATAATATTTCAGTTTAAAAAAACCTCTCTGAAGATGGCTCATGTAAGCCGAAAGCTTAGAAGAAAACCAATAAATAATTATCCAAATGTTGGAGAATTTTTGTCTTTATTTTTAACTGAAATTAAAGCAAAAATAAGACATTTAGAACGGCTCATGATTAAACATAATAGATATTCATTGTCTCTTATATTTAACAGCATATATATATATATATATATATATATATATATATATATATATATATATGAAACCAGGTGAAGAGAACCAACAGTTTTACAA
Organism: Ascarosepion bandense; assembly: GCA_037127315.1. NCBI lineage: Eukaryota > Metazoa > Mollusca > Cephalopoda > Sepiida > Sepiidae > Ascarosepion > Ascarosepion bandense. Next base: position 4,703,330 of record JBBBDQ010000375.1, on the reverse strand, counting down.
TTCCGAGTTATCCGGCATTTACATTTTTTTTTTATAAAAGTGCTCAATACAATAAATATTGTAGAGCATATTATAAACGTAATGAAATAAATGTCATATATAAACACTGCAACGTGTTCACCTTAGAATATAGATAAAAATGTTTATTAACTTGCATATATTTAATAATTTGTTTTAGAAAAATAATAATTAAATAGATACTAAAATAATTAAATTGATATTTAATTTTTTAATAATTAAATTGATATTTAATTTGTTAACAATTAAATAGGTATTTAAAGATTGTATTATGATATGAAGAATTGTATTAGAATATAATAATAATAATAATAAAATAGATTTTATATAAAAATAATAAAAGGAATTTAAAAAAAAAATTTTCATAAACAAATAGATATTAAAATGTTATTTATAGATTAAAAGAGTTGAAAAAATAGAATAAAATACATTCTGAATGGAAATAAAAATAGTATATCATAATCAAAGGTCCCTTTAAGTTAGATCAAAAGTATAAAATGCTTTCTTTCTTTCTTCATCTTTTTTCTTTTTTGTTTTAGAAAATGTTAAGATATAGAAAAAATTTAATGAAATGATTTTGTAACAATAATGGATACATCAACGTAAATAGGGTCTAGACAGGAGTTTTAAAATAAGTTGAAAAAATTAAAGTCAGTCCCAGATGCTTCACCTTTCCAACTTCCACGGTAGGTTTGACACGGTTAACGAATTAGTCTCGTTGGTTATTACTAGTGAGTCGTGAGCTCGATTTTCAGTCGGTGCTACAGACACATATCCTTGTGTCAAACTTAACTGAGTTAAGTGAATGATAATAAAAATGATGGTTCTGATTGGGGAGGATCATGGCCGAGTGGTTACTGAGCTAGATTCATGCGACCAGTTACTACTGTAGTGATTTCGATTCTCACTAGGTGCCTCGGAATTATTTTCTTTTCATACTACTTTGATTAAATATTTTAAAGTGCCATATGGTAGAGTAATTATTAATAAACCATTATTTAGGATGTGCGTTGTGGTACAGTGGATATCGGCTCGGAACGAGAAACCGGGGAGCCGAGTTCAAATTCCAGTTGTATCCATTGTATTCACTTACGCGCAATTACCCTTGGGAAAGGTATTAATCAGTCTCTTCCTTCCAGCTATGGGTCAAATAGCAGGACAGATTGGGTTCTATAGCCTTGGTCGGCAACCAGTCTACCGCAGAAAGCAATGGCAACCTACTGCGGGATAATCTTCTGCACAGTCAGTCATGTCCCTTTCGAGACATGATCGCCCAAGCGTGTATCACGTATGGCACTTTACTGACTGACGGTAGTGAATTCCGTCTTCACTTGTAGCCTCAAACATGTTGTCCTTGTCCTAAATCAAGCTTAACAAATACGATGTGTTTCATTTTGGGTAAAAAAAAAAAAAGCCGAAATTTCGAATGCTGATTTTCTATGCCGATTTTCAATGGATATTTACCCGACTGATTAATAAGAGAAGAAAAAGGCAAAGAAAAACGTGTAAAAGAAAGAATATGAAATACAGAGTGAGATTGGTAAATTGTCGCCGTTTTATATTTTTCATTTTGCACATACATTTTGCTTGTTTTCGATCTTGTCGATTGCACTGCATAGTAGGGCTAGTTGGGCACTGTCTGTGAATAAAAGAGCACAATGATGCAGTTAATTCCGTCAGAAAAGCTGTACTGTTTGGCATTCGCACCGGAAGTTTCAATACGAACATTTCATTTGTTGCATCAGTCTAAGAACTTTGCAGAAAATTTAGAAAGAGTTGGGTGAATATATGGTGATTAAGAAGGTACGGAAAACCCACCCTGATTGTTCTTATAAGAAATAAGAAATTTGTTGGTGAGAGTCAACACGGAATCCTACATCAAGTGCTTTGAGGGTGTAGTGCTACCTTGGGTCTAGAGGATGGCTGCTGAAGGACCCTATATCTGGCAACAGGACTCTGTTTGATGTCACACAGACAGAAGAACCTTAGTCAATGGCAGTCAGACAACTTCTGTGACCACATTACTCTTTACATCTGGCTACCTAACATCCGAACTACAAACCCCTTGATTATTATGTGTGGGGCGAAGTTAAGACCAAGAAAACTCTTTCTAACACCAAAGATGTAATGAAGGCGATGATTGCAGTAGCATTAAATAAATGTACTCTTAATATTTCAAGATATTTGGTAACCTCTTGTGTCTCAGTGGCTTTATTGCCTTGCTTAGGGTGAAATTGATTTTATATATATATATATATATATATATGAATCCAGGTGAATAGAACCAACAGTTTTACAATTCCGAGTTCTCCGGCATTTACATTTTGTTTTATAAAAGTGCTCAATACAATAAATATTGTAGAGCACAATATCATCATATAATTAAATTTGTTTTTTAATTAAAATTACATTGCGACTCAGAAATTTCCATGTTTTGATATTGTTAATAATATAGTTTGGTAAATATATCTATTAAAATGAGATGTCAGTATTATTTTAATTTTTGCGTCATTTAGACGACAATTTGTTCATCGCACTCTGTATGTGTTTCAAAAGAAGAATGGGATTTGTGAAAGACTGAAGGAGAAGAAAAAGACTTAAAAAGAGAACAAGCAAGACTGAAAGAATAAGAAAAAGAAAAAGAAAAAATTAAAAGAAAAAGGAAAAAGACTTTAAAAAGAAAGAGTGAGTGAAAGAAAAAAAATTAAAAACTAAAAGAAAGAAAAACTAAAAGAAAGCTTGAAAGAGCGCAATGAAGAAAATCCAAAAATTAAAAAAAAAAGAATTAAGGAAGATGTTTTTTTTAATAATTGCCTCCCCTCCCCAAGCAAGGCAGTACTGTCACTGGTGCGCAGGGGGTTACATAATAGGAGAGTGAAGAAAAAAGGCGAACAGGTCACATGAGGTGTCGGAGAAAGGGTAAGAGAAGGATAGGAACACTGGTGTGAAGAGAGCTGCGTGAGTGCAAAGTGTAAAGTGAGAAGACAGATGGGAGATCAAGAATATAAGAGATGACAGTTGATATTGCAATTAATCTCTTGGAGATTTTAGCTATCAGGGAAACAAAGAATACGGAAGGGAGTTCCATAGGTGGGAATTACGAAAAAAATCTACTAGAGTAGAAGTTTTGGTTACTCTTTATTGTTTTCACAGTAAAAGGGTGGGGCTTTGTGCCAGTCTCGTAGCTTGAGTAAATTCATGCAGAGGGGCACCAAAAAGATAAGCTTGTCAGAGAAGAATTCGTGAAATTATTTGTAGAAAAGACAAAGGGAAGCCACATCTCTTTGGAGTCGAGCCGCCAGGTCAGGATCGACTATATTGCAGATTCTCCTTTGGATTTTGTCAAGAACTCCAAGATAAACAGCAGGGGCGCCTGACCATCTATGACAGCAGTATTCAATGCACGGGCGGATGGTAGATTTGTATATATGCATGATGGATTCAGAAGAAAAAAAAACTTCTAGGTACGACAAAGGGGCCCGACTTTCCTAAAAGTAGATTTAGCTATCGATTCAATGTATTTGTTCCACCTAAGATCAGCTGAGAGTATGAGGTCAAGGAGGCGCAGTGTATTGCTTGAAGGGATCCATGCTTGCCTGATCCATGCTGATGGCGGGTAGAAAAGATTGTCTATGGTGGTTAAAGGATAGCAGCTTGATTTTGGAAGGATTAAATTTATGAGTCATTTCTTAATCCCAGTCCGCCACTGACTGGTGGTCCTTCTCGAGAGCAGCAGCAAGGTTTGCCCATCCTCGTCGTTATTCCGTACACGTCCTTTAATGTAATTGCTAGACAATTTTTCTTTCAATAATCTCTTACGTATCTAAATGTCTACCATTCGTCCATACTTAGAATATTGCTGCCATATTTGGCATGATACTTCTGCTATTTATCTAGATAACAGGATAACAGGCGTGATAAGAGCCACCAGAGATAGGGAATGCAATGAGGAAGGAGGGCTTGGAGAACCTGATACTAACAGGCCAGATAGAGAGGAAAAGAGACAGAGGAAATCAGCGGATAATATATTTGAAGGACCTGATCAGGTGGATGACGGAACGAGGGTTGCACTGTTTAACAGGAGAAGGCGTGATAAGAGCCACCAGAGATAGGGAATGCAATGAGGAAGGAGGGCTTGGAGAACCTGATACTAACAGGCCAGATAGAGAGGAAAAGAGTCAGAGGAAAGCGGCGGATAACATATTTGAAGGGCCTGAGCAGGTGGATGACGGAACGGAGGTTGCGAGATGTTACAGGAGAAAGATCCACCAAGAATAGAGAGACGTAAATTGCCTACGTCCTGAAAGGACAAGGCACATAGAAGACGAAGAAGATAGAATCTGGTGAGAACAAGTGTCTAAAATGGCAAAGTAAACTAACTTAGCAATTGTAGTAAATAAGTAAACAAAAAAATTACCTACTGAAGAAAACTTTTTCTTTCCAATATTCGTGAAGATTTTATCGGTATTCCCAACCGCAAGTGGAACTCGAACCGTAGCTAAAAATTCTGGTAAAATGATGGATTCCTTGTACCACTCTAGAAAGTACCAAACTCTTATCATGTTCTATTTTAACAAGGGCCAGATAAGAAAGAAAGAAAATGAAATATAGCTGCTATATACGTGCTCGTTCTGCCGGACGGAATTCAAAAGCGATTACACGGCCTTGTGGGTGATAGTTCCTCACCTTGAAACCCCATTTCCATAGAAGAAATGTTGCTAGTCTCTGATTGTTACTCTCTTGATATGTTTTCAAATCGTTTAATCCCAAACAAAACGGATCTTGGTATGACAGTAAACTTCATCCAGCAGCAAGGCCTCTAATTGAGAGGTTGTGAGAAGCATGGAAGCACCTCTTAATTGCTATTTTTCCCAGGTTCACCCTTACCCAGAATGGTAGCACCTGTTATGATCCCAGCTATAGCTAAATAGTTAACCCCTAAACTGAAGTCAAATCACTATGAAAATATAAAAGTAGATTTTTCCATCCTGCATATATACAAGTCAACCATCCGTCCGTGCATGGAGTACTGCTGCCATTTATGGTCAGGTGCCCCTGCCGTTCTCCTCAGTGTTCTTGACAGGCTCCAAAGGAGAGTCTGTAATGTGATAGGTACTGATCTGGCGGCTCGAATGCAGCCACTTCCCCATCGTCGAAATGTGGCCTCCTTTTGTCTGTTCTATAAATACTTTCATGGCTTCTGCTCAGACGAACTTAAGTCACTGATGCCTCCTCAACAGGTGTTTACTCATGCAACCAGACTGGCAACTGGGTCCCACCCATTCACAGTCAGGTTAGCCAAATGCAGACGACAATTCTACTCCTGCAGCTTCTTCTCTCGCACTTCCCGCCTGTGGAACTCGCTCCCGTATTCTTGCTTTCCTGACGGCTACAACCTCCAGAAATTTAAATGCAAAGTTAATACTCATTTACTAACCACTGGACTCTAGCTCTCTCCCCTCCCCTGTATAACCTTCCCTTTCTCTCCACCTATGTATCTGCCATCGCACCTGTTTTCTCAGCTTTCTATTGTTCCTTTCTAACTAGTTTATACTCCTCACTCTTTTCTAATTAATCTTTTTACATTTATGTAGCCCCCTGCACATCAGTGGCATTTCCGCCTTGCTCGGGGTGAAATGATTAAAAAAAAATAAAAATAAAAAATAAAAAATAGACTTTTATAGAAAAATATACATTTTTGAAAGAAAAATATTACCAACAATACTTTTCTGAAAGAAAAAATATTGCCAGAATACATTTTTGAGGGGAAAAAATTATTACCAGCAGTACATTTTTGAATACAAACAAGAAGACAATAAAAAAGTTTCATCAAAATCTGATTAAATCAACCTTCTCACTATGAACGAACAATAAAAAAATACCTTAAAACACTACTTTTTTGGCATTAAATAACCCATAGAGGTTGATATGCCATTAAACAAAATTCAAACTCAAACCCAAACAAAACGATACATCACTAGGATGCAGGAGATTACAGGGTTAGATGACTTCATTGAGGAGAAGTGGGGAAACGGTCAATCAGTCAGTTGAGTGCCATACGTGATACACACTTTGGGCGATTATGTCTCGAAAGAGACATGACTGACTGGGCAGAAGATTATCCCGAAGTAGGTTGCCATTATATTCTGCGGTAGACTGGTTGCCAGCCAAGACTATAGAACCCAATCTGTCCTGTTATTTGACTCATAGCTAGAGGAGGAAGAGATCTATTATATTATTAAATAGTAATTAAAGGGGGGATCAGTTTATTACTTAATAACAATATAAAACTGATCCCCCACTTTATGCCAAGTAGAACCCTTAATCATGTTTTCAACTATTATATTCAGTCAGTCAGTTAATTGCCATTAGTGATACACGCTTGCGCGATCATGTCTCGAAAGGACATGACTGACTGGGCAGAAGATTATCCCGCAGTAGGTTGCCATTACTTTCTGCGGTAGACTGGTTGCCAACCTAACCTGTCATTTAACACATAACTGGAGGGAAGGGACGGGTTAATACCTTTTCCCAAGGGTATTTGCGAGTAAGTGAATACAACGAATTTGACTGGAATTCGAACTCGGCTCTCCGATTTCTCATTTCGAGTTGATATTTACTGCATCACAACGCACAACGCAGGACAATAAAAGAACAGAAATCAGGAAGAAAGGTGATGGTAATTGACGTTGCATTTACATTTTTGAAGATTGTTATTGTAGGGAAAGTAAAACATTGGAAGGAAGTTCTCCAGGCTAGAAGTGCGAGAAAAGTAACTATTAGAATAGAAGAGATGATTTTATCTAGTTTAACAGTAAAACGGTGAGACCTAGTTGCCAATGCTTAAATACATGCAGTCGAGACACTAAGGAAAACAGCTCTTTATTCTGAATGTCCAGACGAGTTACATTCCTTAGTTTTAACTGTTCAGACTTACACCTAGGACCCGCCAGTCTACATCCAATGAATCAACTGATTCTCATTCCTTTCATATTCCATTAGTAAGGTGGAAGTTCTATTCAAACAGCTTCTTTTTGTATTTTAAAACGAACTCTTTAGAGGATGCTTCGATGATTACAACCTTAACCTCTTCAAGTCTAGTTCAGCTGTTATATATCCTACATATCCTCATAATATTCGTCTCTTATTTTCTTCTTGTACCTCATTTAGTAATCCTATACCTTGTATGGCTCTTGAACCTTGTATTTTGGGGGCAATAGTAAAAGAAAATGCTATCTAGAGAGAATATTGCTTGCAGAGACAGAAAGACGATGGATCAAGTATTTTTTTACCTGGAGTACAAGACTAAAGAATATTTAAGAAGTAACGTTTTGTAGAGTCCCAGGAACATCTTTCTATCGTGAACTGATGGAAGCTGACATCGTTCGGTCACTTCACGACACTCAGTATGAAAGCGGCAGCAGGCGTGGATCACAGTTGATGGACTTGTGCAAAAACGTGAACGTGGCGGACACGGAGGACCATGTTAGAACGCTCGGCGCAAGGTACAGGCAGATTGGCATACGGGAAGCATCCTCTTTTGTCTGCCATCACCTCCTCCCGACAAGGAAAATGGCATATTCGGTGGAATAAACATTCTTTGCATTATTTCTTGCCTTCTGCAACCCGTCACGTAGGACGAAGTAATGCATTGTAATATCATTCGGCGCCCATTGGCTACGGATGTGTAGAAGCAATCAAGACTATAGAAGAATAGAAGACGAAGAAGAGAAAACAAACAAAGGAAGTGAAAACCTTTCATTATCAACCTTTCTCGAAATAGCAGACGACATTTATGTAACAGAATAACGCAGATGTTTCTGAATGGATGGCGTTCATTCAGTTTACTCAGACAAAAATAGCAGGACTTTAGTTTCTGAGCTTATCGGCATTTTTTTAATAATCGTTTTTACCCCAAGCTAGGCAGTACCGCCATTGGTGTGCAGGGGTTTACATGAAAGGAAATGGAAAAAACAGAAACAAAACAAAAAACAGAAGAACAAGGTACAGATGTTGTCGGAGAAAGGATAAGACAAAGATGGGAAACTATGAGATAAAAGATGGCAATCGACGTTGCACTTAAACTCTTGGAGATTGTAGCTATCGAAAAAGCAAGTATACGGAAGAGAGTTCCACAGGGGGAAGTGCGAGAAAAAAAACTTTTAGAGTAAAAGTGACGGTTACATTTGACTGTAAATGCGTGGAATCTAGTTGCCAATCTAGTTGCTCGAGTAAATTCGTCTAAACGGGGCATCAGGAAGATATGTTATTCAAAGCAGAAGCCGTGAAAATATTTGTAGAAAAGACAGAGGGAAGACACATCTCGTCGGTAAGAAAGTGACGAACGTCAAGCTGACAAATTAGGATCGATTACATTGAGGACCCCCTTTTCGATTTCAGGAACAATCTGAGAGTAGGCTTTAAAAGAAACAGTAATGAAAGTAATGTTCTACGGTGATACACAGAAAAGACTGAGTTTGAAAGGACGAAGAACTGGCAGATGTCCAGGAGTACATCTATTTAGAACAGTTAGCTGCATTAAAGGAGACTACTGGAATTAAATAAAAAGAGGTCAACACAAATTAGGGATCAGATTCAGAAAAGAGCCATGAATTATAAAAATGGAGGTGGGCTAAGAAGCATAACAGAGGGAGCAAAGTTTTGTTTAATTTGTGTCCACGAAATAAAACAAGCATCTAAATAAAACTAGTGAATAGATATAGAATTTTGCAGGTAACAGATGTGTTGGTCCAAACCTTGCATGACAATGACTGAAAAGTATTCCACACTCCAAATTTATATACAAGACACACAGATGCATGCTGGACTTTCTGCCTCACCAATAACATAGGTGATTTTCGATCTCATCCGATCACTTACCTGTATCGCCTCTGTGTGTTTCTTAGTTTACGAACCTTTTTCCTCGTTACTATTGCTTTGGCTACATTCGTCTCACATATATTGTTTGCTTAGTATTATTTTTGCCCTTTTCTTTCTTTTTGTTGTGGATTCTTGTTGAGAAACCACACAAAATAATAAAAAACAAAAACCGATATGGAGAGAGAAAATGTAAGTTATATTGAACAAAACTATACAAGCTGGAAGTCGGGTTAGTCAATTCAGGAATACTGTTAGTAGGAATCAATATATTCAGTCTTGTAGTGAAAAGTGTGTCCGGGTAATGAGTCTATATCCAAAACACTCCAACTTAATATACACCAACTTACTGACCAACTAACTCCTTACTAACTCTCTGACAACCTCTTTACAACTACTCCTTCCGCCGTTCTCTGTATAGGCAGGTTATATTTACACATCAGGCGAGTCCATTCTTATGTGCAAAAAGGGGTGATCTCACAACACCTTTGTTATTTTATATTGCAAACTTTGTCATTTCTATCTTTTTGGTTATTTTGGCCAATCAAATTCCGTGACAGGTCGGTTTTGCTTCGTATCCAAGGATTTAATTTCTTCTTTGCTTATCACTTTCTTGATGACTAAATTCGCCGCCAACGGAGCGGGGTTCAGGGTTAGAAGATTGCAGTTTCCCCAAAACCTGCCCCCGTTATCCATTCCTATTGCCGTTTGGATTTGCAAAAATTGGCTGGAATTGAATCAAAATCAGAGTATGAGAAAGTGGCATGAATTTGTTTAAGGTGAACATCAGCTTGCCAGGAAGTGACCTACAAACTTGATTTCATGACCTTCCTCGGCGGCACATACTGAATGAGACATGCAAAATCTAGTTCTGATACTGCAAGTGACTGTCGCTGACACTTTGTTGTATCGTGGAATGAAGAGATACACCGAGAAATGTAGCTAAAGTACTTTATTAACAGAGTGGTACAACCAAGATGTATATATAATATTTACAGTCTCTCGCAGTAGAAAAAGTAACTTCTTGAAGTCCGTTTTAATGACAACACCCACGTGCTAAGTGCACATTGTCTTTTATACATCCGGGAGACCGGATGTCACATGGTATGAGCCACGACACAACAAATTTATAATTTCGAGTGGCGCCTTCTATAGTATGTCCGTCATGTGTAGCCCTCTTTATCAGCTATTTCCATCGTTGACAAAATTTTGAAAAAATCAAATTACATTTTACTATGGCCATTTACTCTTTAAGATGGCAGAGAATAGTATAATTAGTAAGTTAGAAAAGTAAGTTAGAAAAGGCCTTTTCCAAGCGGGTCGGTCGGTTGAAATTGTATACTACTTGTGGCGTACAGAACCATAGCCTCAATACAATAGATGGTCCTTATGCTTTTTTAATCGATTTCTCCCCAAGCCACTGAGACAAAAGAGGATACTAGTTTGGAAGAATTAGAAACAGAAAGATTGCAAAGAAGCAAGAACAAAAGAAGAGCAACCAAGAGGAAAATAGATAGCGATTGACATTGCATTTAAATTTTTGCAGATTAAAGTTGGCTGGAAAGCATGAAGCCGAGAGGGAGTTCCACAAACGAGAAGTACGACAAAAAAAAAAAAAAAAAAAACTGTCAGCATAGAGTTTAAGTTTACTCAGTTCAACTGTAAATTTGTGAGACCTTGTCGCTAGTCTAGTCAGTCAGTCAGTTAAGTGCCATACGTGATACACGCTTGGGCAATCATGTCTCGAAAGAGACATGACTGACTGGGCAGAAGATTATCCCGCAGTAGGTTGCCATTGCTTTCTGTGGTAGACTGGTTGCCGACCAAGGCTATAGAACCCAATCTGTCCTGTTATTTAACCCATAACTGGAAGGAAGAGACGGATTAATACCTTTTCCAAGGGTATTTGCGCGTAAGTGAATGCAATGAATTCAGCTGGAATTCGAACTTGGCTCCCCGATTTCTCGTTCCGAGCCGATATCCAATGCACCACAACGCACATAAAGAGTTTTGTCACCATAGCGATGAGCTAATCCGAACAATTACCATGGAAATATTTACAGAAAAAGCAAAGGGAGGCAACCTTACGGGGGTGAGAAAGTCACTGAAGCCTTGAAGCCAGAACAGGGTCAATAATATTGCTTATTCATTTTTGGATTTTATCAAGTTGGTGTAGGAAAGCAGCAGGAACACTGGTCCTAATTTAGCAGCAATATTCTAAGTGTGGACGAATGGTATACATAAATATGTAAGGTAGATTCTGGAGTGAAAATTGTCTAGAAATTACATTTTAGGGACTGGTGTTGGTAGTTTTACGTCCAATCACATCTTTTTTTTTTAATTCAAAGATATCCTTCTCTAAGACTGGTTTCTAAGCAAGGCTAGAGAGCCCAGTTTATGCTACTACTTAATATACAGCTAAAGGAGAGACAAGGCAGCCTCATATGCTTCTCAAGTGTAAAAGGGAACGTAATGCTCTCAGTCAGAATTTGAACTCTGCACACTGATTTCACTTCGATCGCTAATGTTGCAAAAATGGTCGATTCACTGTACTGCTCCAATAAGTGCCTGGTGCCTCCCACTATTCTCTACCTTTAAAAGAGCCAGATCAGACCAAAATGGAGGGCTGTTGCCATATATGGTCAGAAGATGCCAAGCTTTTCATTTTCCTACCGAGTCAGGATGTGCGTCGTGGTGCACTGGGTATCGGCTCGGAACGAGAAATCGTGGAGCTGAGTTCGAATTCCTTGCATTCACTTATGCGCAAATACCCCTGCGAAAAAAATATTAATCCGTCTCTTCCTTCCAGTTATGGATTAAATAACCGGTCAGACTGGGTTCTATAGCCTTGGCTATAGAACCCTGGCAACCAGTCTACTGCAGAAAGTAATGACAACTTACTACGGGAGAATCTTCTGCCCAATCAGTCATGTCTCTTTCGAGACATGATCGCTGAAGCGTGTATCACGTATGGCACTTAACTATAAGAGCCACCGCGTCCTTAAGGATGATGAGATATTTATAACCTAGAACCCCTTTCTCACAGACGAATCATTGAAAGCGTATCGCTTGTTTATCGCTATTTCAATGGCAAAATGTTCAGGCAATTAACACTCCTTAATTTCACTAGTTCTAAACTTCACGTCTAAGACCCGCCATGTCAAACACATTGTACCAAACGGCACTCCATTCACTTCGTACTTCATTGATGGGAAGTAAGTTTCACTCAAACAGCTTCTTTCCACGAACCGCTGTTTTTGTGGAATGTATGATGAAATTTATTTGGCCTTGCAAAATATCACTTCATCCGTGATTGCATCAGATTTTTATCAAAGCTCAGACACTAATGTCTCGACTGTTGATTAGTTGTCCGATGGCCATTGTCTGCGATGAACTTTACTCTGAGAAAGCTAATGAAAATTGTAACGCTGCACGAACACACTGGCAAGCTTTACAGAGAGATCACGGATATTGTTGGTGTCAGCCTTTTAACTGTCAGTCGTGTCAACTGTTGGGGATCACTCCTTTATGGATACAAGAATCGACTCGCCGATGTATACATATAATCCTGACTACACAGAGAGCAGCAGTCGAGTACTTGTACTCTACTACGACACTGTCAGCTCTCTGCCTTCGGGTAGAGGGCGCTCTCGGCTTCCGAGCAGAGAGCAATAACACAGTCGTGGTTCCGCCGAAGGGTAGAAGCACGACTGGGGAATAATAGACAGACATTTTTTGGCCGGGCCATATAGCCTGGAAAGCCCAGATATAAACTGACCATGTGTCATATGTTGCCCTTACTGGGAGGGACAGCTAAATAATGTCGAGTACTTGTACTCTACTACGACACTGTCAACACGCTGCCTTCGGGTAGAGGGCGCTCTCTGCTTCCGAGCAGAGAGCACTAACCCAGTCGTGATTCCGCCGAAGAGTAGGATCACGACTGGGCAAACATAGACAGACATTTTTTGGCCGGGCCATATCGCCCGGAAATCCCACTTTTAACTGACCATGTGTCACATGTTGCCCTTACTAGGAGGAACAGCTAAATAATGTCGAGTACTTGTACTCTGCTATGACACTGTCAGCTCTCTACCTTCGGGTAGAGGGCGCTCTCTGCTTCCGAGCAGAGAGCAATAACCCAGTCGTGGTTCCGTCGAAGAGTAGAATCACGACTGGGCAAAAATAGACAGACATTTTTTGGCCGGGCCATATAGCCCGGAAATCCCACTTATAACTGACCATGTGTCACAGGTTGCCCTTAGTGAGAGGGACAACTAAATATAGTTGAGTACTTGTACTCTGCTATGACACAGTCAGCTCTCTGCCTTCGGGTAGAGAGCAATCTCTGCTTTCGAGCAGAGAGCACTAACCCAGTCGTGCTTTCGCCGAAGGGTATAATCACGACTGGGAAAAAATAGACGTATTTTTGACCTGGCTATATGGCCGGGAAGACCCACAATAAATAGACCTTGTGTCACATCTAGCCTTGCGTGGGAAGGTTGGTAAATACCGTTTAGTACTTGTACTCGACTATTGACACTGTCAGCTCTCTGCCTTCGGGTAGAGAGCGCTCTCTGCTTCCGAGCAGAGAGCACTAACCCAGTCGTGGTTCCGCCGAAGGGTATAATCACGACTGGGGAAAAATAGACAGACATTTGTGGCCTGGCTATATGGCCGGGAATACCCACAATAAATAGACCTTGTGTTACATCTAGCCTTGCGTGGGAAGGTTTGTAAATACCGATGAGTACTTGTACAGCCGCTTAGTTGGTCAGTAAGTTGGTGCATATTAAGTTGGAGCTGTTTTGGATATAGACTCATTACCTGGACATACTTCTTCATTGATTCCTTCTAACGGTATTCCTAGTATTCCTGAATTGACTAACCCGTGTTCCAGTTGTATATCTTTGTTCAATATCACTTACATTTTCTATCACCATATCTGCTTTTGCTATTTATTATTTTGTGTGGTTTCTTAACAAGAATCTACAACAGAAACAAACTGGACCTATCAGTTCAAAACGTAAAGGAAAACATGGCCGGAAGGAAAAAAAACAACGCCAAGAAACAACGCATATGTGATCATGTAACGTGTGATCCTCAGACGACTTTATTCGTTTTGTTTCAATTAAATGTGATACTTTGAAGAAATGGCATTAGAATCCATATTTTTTTTTAATCATCTCACCCCAAGCAAGGCATTACACTGCCACTATTGCGCATGGGGCTACATAGGGGAAGGTAAAGAGTGGTTAGACATAGAGAATATCAGGAGGAAATTGACAGATGAGTAAGGATAGCGAGGATGGGGGTTGGGCAGATGGGAAGAGTGTTTGATAGAATGGGAGCAGGTTAGTGTGTTAGGAGGTGTCTATTAACCTTACATTTAAACTCCTGGAGATTGTAGCCGTCGGGGAAGCAATAGTGTGGAAGGGAATTCCACAGTCGGGAAGTGCGAGGAAAGAAACTGTTGGAGTAGAAGTTGCATTTTATCGGTTTCACTGTAAAAGGGTGGGATCTAGTTGCTAATCTAGTATCTCGTGCAAATTCGTATTTAGGGGGCACCAGTGATCTAAGTTCATCGGAGCAGAAGCCGTGAAAGTATTTATAGAAGAGACACAGGGAAGCCACGTCGCGCCGGTAGGAGAGAGACTGCAGGCGGTCTGCCAAGTCGGTATCTATCACATTACAGACCCTCCTCTGAACCTTATCGAGAAGCCCGAGGAGAACAGCAGGGGCACCCGACCAGATATGGCAGCAGTATTCAATGCACGGGCGGATAGTAGATTTATATATGTGCAGGATAGATTTAGACGGAAAAAACTTCCGGGCCCTACACAGAGAACCGACTTTCATAGCAGCGGATTTAGCAATGGATTCGATATAGTCATTCCATTTGAGGTCCGCTGAAAGTGTGAGACCAAGGAGGCGTAGTGTTTTACCCTCTGGGAGGCAAGCCTGGTCCATGCTAATGGGAGGTAGGTGACATTGTCGATGATGGTTAATTGAGTTAAAAATTTACTAGCTAAATAAATATCACTAAATATCACTAAAAGCTGAGATAAGTAGATGGCTGAGATATGCAGATGACAGCTTCATACTCTGGACACACCAGTATAAGGTCCAGCTATGACTGAACTATGTGAACTTAATAAGGTCATCAATATAGCTCACAATAGAGAAAAGAATAAAAAACTAGCATTCCTGTTTGTATTGATATCTCGAACAGAGAATGGGTTCAAGACATCCGTATATCGCAAGCCAACATTCACCGGGCAATACGTCAACTTCAACTCCCACCACCCATACAGTGTAAAGAAAGGGATCGTCCGCTGCATACAATATCGAGCAAAAGTCGTAGGTGGCGTCCCAGATACATCTGAACAAGTAATAGTCAGTTGAGTACGGCTTAATAACCTATAACGTAACAATTACCCTGGGTACATGACCGCAGTTTCGGCAAACTAGGATGGAAGGATGCAAGAGGATAATAACACCCAGAAAACACCCCTCGGTCTGCCCACCCTATGTAAAAGGATTATCGGAAAAATACAAAAGATATGTCGCCATATAACATGAGGATGATATTCAAAAGTGGTTCTTACGAAGGACTTTATATGCAGGCTGTCCATAACGTCTGTGTGCACTTTAAAAAATTATAACTTTACGAAGGACTTTATATGCAGGCTGTCCATAAAGTCCGTGTGCACTTTAAAAAATTATAACTTTATTTGTATTTGTGATAGAAATAATCTAAAAAATGAGCTTGAATAATTAAACTTGAAAGATAATACTGTGCATCAACAACTCCTTGTCAATTTGCTCTGAGTGTTAGACGGGTTCTAAATCAGGAATTTCCTAACAGATGGATCGGAAGGAGGTGGACCATTTTATTGGCCTCCACGTTCGCCAGATTTGACTCCATTAGATTTTTTTATAGGGACATGTGAAAATAATATATCCCCTCTGCTTTATATCCTACATATTGTGTTTGTTTACATTAGGATACAAAACAGACCAGATATATATACAAGGAACAGCAGTGGTAAACAAGTAACTTGCAGGGTTAGAGGGAGATAAAATCCGTGTGCACTTTAAAAAATTATAACTTTATTTGCACTTGTGACAGAAATAATCTGTAAAAAAATGTTATAAAGTTTAATGTACCTAGTTTTAAGTATAGTTATTGAATAATTCTTTACCACAAAATTTGCAACAATTTTTAGATAAGTAAACAGATGGATCGGAAGGGGTGGACCATTTTATTGGCCTCCACGTTCGCCAGATTTGACTCCATTGGACTTTTTTATGGGGACATGTGAAAACAATTGTGCATGCAAACAAACCTAGTTCATAAGATTTGAAAGCTAAAATAACTAATGTGATTTCAGGCATTACTGTAAATCAGTTGGCAAATGTTTTCCGTGAACTGCAAGATCGTATTACTCTTTGTATTGCTAATGATGGAGGACAAGTGGAAACGTAAATAAAATTTCAATAAAATCTTAAAAAGAGATTTACTTCTTTCTAATCCTTTTTACAAATTATTTCTATCGCAAATACAAATAAAGTTATAGATTTTTTAAAGTGCACACGAACTTTATAAACACCCTGTATGTAAAATGTGTGTGATCTTAGTTTTTTTTTTTTTATGCTCAGTGGAAAATGCCATTAGGTTATTTCTGACCTGAGGTTTCTGGTTGGGACCCGGAAAGAAATGAGTATACACCAGAATCCAGGAATAATAATAATAATAATAATAATAATAATAATAATAATAATAAATAAATTATTATTATTATTATTATTATTATTATTATTATTATTATTATTATTGTTGTTGTTGTTGTTGTTATCATCATCATTATTATTATTGATAATAATAATTTTTTATATTTTTTACGGAGGATCAAAAGGCTTTATTATTTTTATTATTGAATCGAGTTCTTTTTTCCTCATCCTAAATGAAGTCAATAAAGATCCAAGCCAGCCAAGAATTGTGAATAAATGGAGGAACGTCGTAAAAAGTAAATAGAAACGAATAGAAGTAAAAGGAACGAATCGTCTGCTTTTGAATCAAATTGTTCGCCGACGCTATTTCTCTCGAGACTTGCCGTCCGCCATCTTGACTGCCCATTAATGATATGATTTGAATCAAATCGTTTGAAACCCAGAAAAGCGTCAAAGTTAACATTATTGGCTTCTTTTACTGCTGATGTAGAAAGAAAAATATCAGAAATGAAAAAGAAAATGCTTCGCTGTAATATTCACCAACGAATAAATTACAAATAAAAATGTATCTTAATGCATTACCTCACAGTAGCTACCTGAATTTAAAAAAGTCAGTGATATAAATGGTCTCAATTGAGCAGAATTTTTTGAGTGCATCATTAGCAAATTTGACTTGAATCCGTTTCATGCATAGCCGCTAATACGAAATATTAGCCACGAAAATAATCATAACCAGTATATTGATGCTATACAATCTTCCATTGAAATTTCGGCAGAACACATTTATAGGCCTACCATTCGCCCATACATTGAATATTACTGCCACATCTGGTCTGCTACTTCTGCTATGGTGATTTTCTAATTGTAGCTTAGATGTGACACAAGGCCGAAAGTATGGGGCACCCAATCATGAACGAACTCAGTATTCAGTCGTAACTGAGATGACGAGACAAGCTTCCACCACGTGAGAATGCCCATGTTGCTTCTGCTATGCATTTATAAATTCTTGATGAAATACAAAGAAAAATCTGTAATGTCTGATCTTTAATCATTTCCTAAAAATATAATTCCATTTATCGAAAATATTCGGTAAATGAGATTATTTGATGAATATTTGATGTTGCATAAAAGATTTGTTCTTTTCTTTGCGAGAAATCGAAGAGCCGATTTCGAATTCCAGTCGAATTCGTTGCTTTCACATACGCTCAAATAGCCTTGGGTAAAGCACTAATGCGTCTCTTCTCCCTCTAGTTATGGGTTAAATAGCAGAACAGATTGGGTTCTATGGCTTGGTTGGCAACCAGTCTACTGTAGAAAGTAACGGCAACCTATTCATCTCTCAACCGTGTATCACGTGTAACGCCCCGACCTTCTACACAGAAACGAAAAATTCTTTGGTGACAGATCTGGTGATATATGTGTTGCATATATATATATATATATATATATATATATATATATATATATAGATAGATAGATAGATAGATAGATAGAATAGATAGATAGATAGATAGATAGATAGATAGATAGATAGAGAGACTGATGTAGATAGATAGATAGATAGATAGATAGATAGATAGATAGAAGAGACTGATGTAGATAGATAGATAGATAGATAGATAGATAGATAGATAGATAGATAGATAAGAGACATGTAGATAGATAGATAGATAGATAGATAGATAGATAAGAAGAGACTGATGTAGATAGATAGATAGATAGATAGATAAGAAGAGACTGATGTAGATAGATAGATAGATAGATAGATAGATAGATAGATAGATAGATAGATAGATAGAGAGACTGATGATAGATAGATAGATAGATAGATAGATAGATAGATAGATAGATAGATAGATAGAGAAGAGACTGATGTAGATAGATAGATAGATAGATAGATAAGAAGAGACATGTAGATAGATAGATAGATAGATAGATAGATAGATAGATAGATAGATAAGAAGAGACTGATGTAGATAGATAGATAGATAGATAGATAGATAGATAGATAGATAAGAAGAGACTGAGATAAGAAGAGACTGATGTAGATAGATAGATAGATAGATAGATAGATAGATAAGAAGAGACTGATGTAGATAGATAGATAGATAGATAGATAGATAGATAGATAGATAGATAGATTAGACTGATGTAGATAGATAGATAGATAGATAGATAGATAGATAGATAGATAGATAGATAGAAAGACTGGGTAGATAGATGAATGAAGAGACTGATGTAGATAGATAGATAGATAGATAGATAGATAGATAGATAGATAGATAGATAGATAGATAGAGACTGATGTAGATAGATAGATAGATAGATAGATAGATAGATAGATAAGGAAAGAGATTGATGTAGATAGATAGATAGATAGATAGATAGAGAGACTGATGTAGATAGATAGATAGATAGATAGATAGATAGATAGATAGATAGATAGATAAAGAGACATGTAGATAGATAGATAGATAGATAGATAAAGAAAGAAGAGACTGATGTAGATAGATAGATAGATAGATAGATAGATAGATAGATAGATAGATAGATAGATAGATAGATAGATAGATAGATAGATAGATAGATAGATAGAAAGAGACTGATGTAGATAGATAGATAGATAGATAGATAGATAGATAGATAGATAGATAGATAGAAAGAGACTGATGTAGATAGATAGATAGATAGATAGATAGATAGATAGATAGATAGATAAAGAGACTGATGTAGATAGATAGATAGATAGATAGATAGATAGATAGATAGAAAGAGACTGATGTAGATAGATAGATAGATAGATAGATAGATAGATAGATAGATAGTAGATGAAGGAGACTGATGTATAGATAGAGATAGATAGATAGATAGATAGATAGATAGATAGATAGATAGATAGATAAGAAAAAGAGACTGATGTAGATAGATAGATAGATAGATAGATAGATAGATAGATAGATAGATAGATAGATAGATTAGACTGATGTAGATTGATAGATAGATAGATAGATGAAAGAGACTGATGTAGATAGATAGATAGATAGATAGATAGATAGATAGATAGATAGATAGATAGATAGATAGATAGATAGATAGATAGATAGAGAAAGAGACTGATGTAGATAGATAGATAGATAGATAGATAGATAGATAGATAGATAGATAAGAAGAGACTGATGTAGATAGATAGATAGATAGATAGA
Organism: Ascarosepion bandense; assembly: GCA_037127315.1. Classification (NCBI taxonomy): domain Eukaryota; kingdom Metazoa; phylum Mollusca; class Cephalopoda; order Sepiida; family Sepiidae; genus Ascarosepion; species Ascarosepion bandense. Next base: position 4,683,498 of record JBBBDQ010000375.1, on the reverse strand, counting down.
TAGATAGATATAGATAAGAAGAGACTGATGTAGATAGATAGATAGATAGATAGATAGATAGATAGAAAGATAGATACGTGTGTGTGTGTGTGTGTGTGTTGAAATAAAAATCGCCTGACGTAACCGAAAATCGCAAAACCATGTAATCGGCCGATCTCCCCAACTTAAATATCTAAAATCTGTACATGTTAAATTTTTATTTTCTTTCAAACATGTATTGAGCACTTTCTAATCCGACTCTTTACTGGTCTAATCTAAATCTAATTTAAATTAATTAAATTTAAATTAATTTATGTCCTATAACTGTTTTGTATTTTTTTTTCTTCGACGGTTTTTGTAAGTAGTGTACTTGAAACAATTACAAATGCTCATATATCAACGTTTATTTATGAATTTGTTCTTGATTAGATATATTGATTCATAAAAAAATTGATTCCAATTGATTGTAAAAAAAATGTTATTTTCACCTAAACGAATTACGTTAAAATAACATTTTTCGCATTAGCAGACAAAACAAAAAAATAAAATATTAATCTTGACTCCTAGCAAACAAAGGAAACAGAAATTAGTAATTTAAACATAATATTAAAAAAATCAGATAACATCTGATAGCATACTACCCGTAAAAAATAATGACCGAATTTTATACTTAGCTCAGTACTTCTGATTCACTTTAGAGTATCTATAACCTCTGTATAAAACGAAACTGACGGTCTTTAGCATTTCCCTATCTTATCAGTATAACATCTGTGCACTTTGGAAAAAGTCTCACGCATTGTATATATGATATGTCAGATTTTATTATTGAAGTCAATGCTTTAACAATAAAGTGAATATTAACTAATAGGCCCGTGGCCGTGTTGTAAGCTATCTCGCCATAGTAGATTTGTCAAAGTGGTGACCTCTTGATGTTATCGGTTTTGGAGAGCTGACCTCAGCGTGCAGCACCTTTGGTGAGTGCCAGAAAAACACTACACGGGTTAACTGAACCATCTGCGTGAAATTAGGTAGACAGAACCGTTTGGAAGCAGTAGATGGTTGTGATGGCACGAACTCATAAGTCATTGTGACCGAGAGTAGGAGCATATTAGCCTTTTTCAAAAGATTAATAATTTCAGATTATGCGAATCGCCCACCCAGAAACTTTAACTATGGTCTGCTCAGCACAGTATAAGGTTCTTAATAGTATTTTCTCATATCCCGAAAACTCAACAACCCATCTTTGTATCTTAGTGGCTTTACTGCTTTGGCTCGGGTGAAAATATATTGAGTAAATGGGATTATCTAATGACCAAAACAATATTCGGTAAATAGGATTATCTAATGACCAAAACAATATTCGGTAAATGGGATTATCTGATGATTATTCACTCTTGCATAAAATATCTGTTCTTTTGTTTTATATATATATATATATATATATATATATATATATATATATATATATATATATATATTGTGCATCGAGGAAGCAGATAATTTTCTAAACATATACTGGTAAATATAAGATACAATGAATGTCTATTATGAGCCGTTCTAAACATCGTATTTTGGCTTTGATTTCAGGTGAAAATAAAGACAAAAATTCTCCAACATTTAGATATATTTTATTAAGTTGGTTCTAAGCTTTCAGCTCACATGAGCCATCTTCAGAGAGGTTACAGAACCAACTTAATAAAAATATATCCAAATGTTGGAAAATTTTTGTCTTTATTTTCACCTGAAAAACGGCTCATGATTAAACATAATAGACATTCACTGTCTCTTATATTTAACATTACACACACACACACACACACACACACACACACACACACACACACACACACACACACACACACGCACACACATATATATGGAAGCATGATTAAAAAAGAAAAAGCCAACATTTAATAATATCAACTATGATCATGGCTACAATGTGCTGTCCGTGTTTGGAAAATAAATCATTCCTATAATTCTACGTACATATAGATAAAACAATCTATATATTTAGTTAAAAGTAAAATAAAATTAATCTTTCATAATGGATAAAAGTATAGCCGAAATCGGTTGGATAAATGAAAAATTCGGACAGTTTTTGTATAATTATGTACGAAAAGAAAACAATTATAAGATCATCTGAAAAAAACAATATAAAAACTTAAACACTTATCCACGTATATAACCACGTAGTGAATGGTTAGAGCATTCGCTTCCCAATCATGAAACTCGGTTTCGAATCTCACTTTGGTCGATTTGTTAGCAAATTAATTTTCGTGATGTTATCGGCCTGTTGAACAAATCCATATATGCCAGAGCAGGCCTCTGCATTTGGGATTGGCTAGCTGTCCTAGCTATAATAATACCATAAGTATTGCAGCTGTATCCAAGCGGCCATTATTAATAATTTTTTAAAATGATATCTCCTTTGATTCCTGGTTTATCCTCATTTCTTTTCGGGTCCCAACGTCAGAAATGGCATCATAGCATTTTTCACTGGACAATTACACACATTTAGTATGTTAAGAGCTGTACTTGTGAGTAAAAGTTTTGTATTTGTCTAAATCATGGGCGACTAATGAGGCTGTCGGAATTATTTCAAATCATACCGAGGGCTCCAACTACAACAGAATTTGTCGATGTACTCACGTGTCAAATTTTTGAGATTTCGGTTTAAAGTTTCTTGTATTTTAATAGTTTTGTGAAGATCTTCAAAGATACATTACCATGTGCAGAGTCTATCATGTCAATAAGGAGGCACTGTTTTTGCGGTCTCTAATCACGATGTCTGGGCGATTATCTTTAATTGTTTCCTTTGCGTGTATTGTAAAGTCTCATAAAATTGTTACTGGTCCTATCTCTGTAACCAGGTCTTACTTATTTGTTGCAGTTTATTTTCCTTAAAAGGATTCATACCAATATCTTGAAGCTTCTTTTCCTTAAAAGTAGCCTATTTTCCATTGTAGATATTGACCTACTCTCTCAGGTTAGGTTTTATATTCAATGGGTGCCAATACAGTGCAACTTCGTACAAGATGGTCAATTGTTTCTGAATATCAAATTATTATTATTGTTATTTTTATGTTAACATAATAGATTCTTTTTTTTTTTTTAAATAGACGTACATTTTTGGATGGCAGATTGATACTGGAGCAAAGAACAGTAGTTGTGGGCTTCACGGAAGTGTATGGAAGTGTATGGAAGTGTATTCCTTCAATGAATCTATCATAACCTTCGACAATCAATCCGTGGGCTACAACTACAATTGGAATTGTTGATGTTTTCACGTGCTACGTTTTTGATATTTGATTTCAAGGTCTTGTACTTTGATAGATGTTTGAAGATCTTCAAAGATACATTACCATATGCAGGGTCTGCCATGTCGATAAGGAGGCACATCTTGTTTTTACCATCACGTGCATTGAATACTGCTGCCATATCTGGTCGAGTCCTTCTGCTATCCACCTAGGGGTCCTTGACAAAATCCAACAGAGAATCTCTAATGTGATCGATCCCGACTTGGCAGCTCAGATACAGCCAGTGTGGCTTCCCTGTGTCTCTTCTACAAATACTTTCACGGCTTGAACTTAGCTCATTGGTGCCTCCTATATATGAATTTACTCGAGCCACAAGATTAGCAACTAGGTCCCACCCTTTTACTATGAAACCAATAAATTGTAAACGCAAATTCTACTCCAGCATTTTCTTTCATTTACTTATTTCCCCAACAGCTACAATCTCCAAGAATTTAAATGTAAAGTCAACAGTAGACCCTATCTCACTAACCTGCATCCTCTCTCTTATTCTCCTTTTTCCGTCCACTTCACTCTCATCAGTATTCTCATCCTTCTCTTACCCAATTCCTGATAACCCCTATAACCTGTCACTCTTTCTCATAACTTTCCTATGTAACCCCCGCAAAACAGTGACAGTAAAATGCCTTGCTTAGGGCAATATGATTATTAAAAAAAGAAAATTTTTTTATACTATTATAATGTGGATATAAAGTTGGGGATCAATTCTACATTACAATCAATATATAAACTGATCCCTGACTTTATGGCCACAATCATCCTTCTCTCATGCTCTATTCTCCGTCCACTACACGCTCATCAGTATTCTCATCCTTCTCTTACCCACTTCCTGACAACCGCCATAACCTGTCACTCTTTCTCATAACTTTCCTTCTATGCAATCCCCTGCAAAACAGTGGCAGTAAAATGCCTTGCTTGGGGCGATATGATTATTTAAAAAAAAAAAAATCTCTGATCACGATGTCTGGGCGATTAGCTTTGATTGTTCCGTCTGCGCCTATTGTCAGTCAGTCAGTTAAGTACCATACGCGATACACGCTTGGGCGATCATGTCTTCAAAGAGACATGACTGACTGGGCAGAAGATTGTCCCGCAGTAGGTTGCCATTGCTTTCTGCGGTAGACTGGTTGCCAGCCAAGGCTATAGAACCCAATTTGTCCTGTTATTTAACCCATAACTGGAAGGAATAGACGGATTAATACCTTTCCCAAGGGTATTTGCGCGTAAGTGAATGCAATGAATTCGAACTCGGCTCCCCGATTTCTCGTTCCGAGCCGATATCCAATGCACCACAACGCACATCCTGCGCCTATTGTAAAGTTCCATAAAATTGTTACAGGTTCTATCTCTGTAACATGGTCTGAGAGGTGTTCATATCAATTATCATTATTATTATTATTGTTGTTGTTGTCGTTGTTGTTGTTGTTGTTGTTATGGCTGTTGTGTTATTGTATATAAGATAAAATCAAAAATAAAATAAAAGGGTCGAAGGCCTTGTCTCTAAACATTCCGATAAAAAAAAAAGTCCGTACGCTCGTTTAACCACTATATTTACAACAAAATACAGACCTACCTTTTAATTTTCACCTGAAGGGAAAAAGAGAGTATTATTACAGAACAGGTATTTGAAGTGGCAAAAGAAATGTCAAATTAGTTACTCTTTTTGTAAATAGAGATTTTAAAGCGATTTCGTTTTGGTCTCATGCACTTTACGCTTAAGAACAAATCACAACGTCTAAAAATAATCCACCCGTATTTTCGAATGGCGGAGGTGGATTTCAATTAGAAGTTCTCCAGTTAATAGATACCAAGGTTTCAATCAGCGCTAATTTAAGGATTATAGAAAAGAAATGGGACAAGAAAAAAGAAAAAAAAAAGAATGAAAAAAAGAAAAGAAAACTCATTGACACAAGTGTCCTAACAAACACGAAAAATTATTAAGGTGGGTGGTTAATTTAACGCCATATCAACCCTTGTTAGGTTATCTGGTGTCAAACATAATTCAATAAAATAGAAAACTACAATGAAATCTCAAAAATATAGACCTAGAACTAGTTTTTCACGAGTCAAATAGTAAACATAAGCCCCATTTAACGAGTCGAAAAGTAGACATTGGTCCAGTTTAAACTAGAATAAAATAATAAAAATAGGTCCAGTGTACATTAGAGTTATAAAAAAAGACGTAAGTTCTGTTTACACTAGAGTAAAAAGATAGACATAGAACCGGTTTTCACTCGAATCAAAAAAAAAAAAAAAAAGAAGGAGAGATATATGTTCAGTTTGTATTAAAGGCAGAATAGTAAACATAAGTACCAGTCACTTGACAAGAATGGTGAAGCCCGAACCGTTGCCTTGGATATCTCCAAAGCATTCGACAGGGTCTGGCATGCTGGCCTCTTGTGCAAACTGCGGAGCTATGGGATAACTGGACATCTGTTTGACCTCATCCAGTCTTTCCTCTCTAACCGCACATTGAAGGTGGTATTAAATGGGCATGCCTCCCAAAACTACCAGACGAACGCGGGCGTCCCTCAAGGTTCTATCCTAGGTCCCACGCTCTTTCTGATCTACATTAATGATCTCCCCGACACCATTAGATCCCAAGTTGGCATGTATGCCGACGACACAACAATCTACTCCCGCATCGATCAGAAACCAGGTCTGGACGACAAAGTGAACCTCGCTGCCGTACTTGAAAGGGACCTCCAATCCGTAGTGACCTGGGGTAGGAAATGGTTGGCAAATTTCAATGCCTCTAAAACAAAGCTGTTATCACCTAATCACCATAGACAATCGCATCTACCTCCCATTAGCATGGGACAGGCTAGCCTCCCAGAGAGTAAAATACTACGCCTCCTTGGCCTTACACTCTCGGCGGACCTCAAATGGAATGACTATATTGAATCCATTGACAAATCTGCTGCTATGAAAGTCGGCTCCCTGTGCAGGGCCCGGAAATTTTTCCCACCTGAATCTATTCTGTACATATACAAATCTACCATCCGCCCGTGTATTGAATATTGCTGCCATATCTGGTCGGGTGCCCCTGCTGCTCTCCTTGGGCTTCTTGACAAAATACAAAGGAGGATCTGTAACGTGGTTGATACTGACTTGAAAGAAGAATCCTTACGGTGCTATCGGCGTGATGTGGCTTCCCTGTGCCTCTTCTACAAGTACTTTCATGGCTTCTGCTCCGATGAGCTTAGATCACTGGTGCCGCCTAAGCACGAATTTACACGAGATACTAGATTAGCAACGAGGTCCCACCCTTTTACAGTTAAACAAATAAGATGTAACCGTAAATTCTACTCCAACAGCTTCTTTTCTCGCGCTTCCCGCCTGTGGAACTCCCTTCCACAAGTCTGCTTTCCCGACAATTACAATCTCCAGGTGTTTAAATGTAGGGTCAATAGACACCTCCTATCACACTAACTCCCAACTATTCTCAGAACACTCTCATCTACCCAACCCTCATTCTCGGTATCCTTACCCGCCTATCACCCACCCTCTGTCATTTCCTATATTTAATCAGCCTTTCTCCACTCTACGTAGCCCCCTGCACAGTAGTGGCAGTGACATGCCTTGCTCGGGGTGAAACGCTTATAAAAAAAAAAAATACTAGCGTGAAAAAAATACGAAGTAGGTACTGTTTATAAGTGAGTCAAAGAAATAGAAACATGTTCGGTTTATCCTTGAGTCGAAAATAGAGATATATGTTCGGTTTATACTAGAGTCAAAAAGATATATAGTGATTTGGGTTACATTAGAGTCAAAAAGATAGATATAAGTCCCGGTTTATCTTCTTCTATGTGCCCTGTCCCTTCATGACGTAGGCGATCATGGTTCTCCACGTTTCCCTATCCCTTGTGACTCTTAGTATGTTTGCTCCTTTTACACCTCGCAACCCCCGTTCCGTCATCCACCTGATCAGGCCCTGCAAATATGTTATCCACTGCCTTCCACTGTCTCTTTTTCCTTCTATCTGGCCAGTCAGTATCAGGTTCTCCAGGCTCTCCTTCCTCATTGCGTGTCCCAGGAACTTCAGTTGTCTCTTCCTGATGCTCAGTATTAATTTCCTTTTTGTTGCCATTCTTTTCAACACCTCATTGTTGCTTGCATGCTCAGTCCACGATATCCGCAGCATCCTTCTGTAGAACCACGTTTCCGCTGCTTCAAGTTTTGTCCTCATTTTCGATGATATTGTCCAGCATTCACTACCGTATTGAAGAACTGACATCACATAGCAGTCTAGCACTCTTTTCTTTGTTTCTACTTGAATCAAAAGAATAGGAACGTGTTCAGTTTATCCTTGAGTCCAAAAGATATATATATATATATATATATATATATATATATATATATATATTTCAGATTTATACTAGGGTAAAAAAGATACACATATATTAGATTTATACTAGCAACAACAAAAAAAAAAGACATTGGTCCGGTTACGCTCGAGTAAAAAAAGGTAGACATAGGTCTAGTTTGTACATGAGTCAAAGAGATATACATTGGTCCGGTTTATACTAGAGTAAAGAAAGATAGATATTAGTCCAGTTTATACATGAGTCAAAGATATAGACATTGGTCCTTTTACGCTAAAGTCAAGAAGATAGACATAAGTTCAGTTTATACATGAGTCAAAAAGACATATATCCTGTTTATACGCGAGTCAAGAAGATAGACATATGTCCTGATTATCTTTGAGTCAAAAAGATAGACCTATGTCGGGTTTATACATGAGTCAAATAGGCATTGTTCTGGTTTTCGCTAGAGTGAAAACGATAGACATAAGTCCGGTTTATTCTTGAATAAAAAGATAGACATAGGTGCAGTTTACACTTGAGTAAAAAAAGAAACCCATGAGTCTGGTTTATACCTGAATAAAAAGATAGACATAGATCCGGTTTGTACTTGATTCAAAAAGATCTCAGGTTAGAAAGATAGACATATGTCGGGTTTATACTAGAGTAAAACATATAGACATTGGCCCCGTTTACGCTAGAATAAAAAATATAGAAATAGATCCGTTTTAGATTTGAGTAAAAAAAGATAGACATCTGTAATATAACAATCTGGCCCCACCCGAGGAAGGCTGATGCAAGCGAGGGTGTTCCCGGTCGTTGAAAGGAACGGATGTCGTTTGACCTTATTTCCGGCAGCAGCGGAAATAACTACAGAGGCAAACAGAACAGGTGTCTCTGAGAATTACGTGGGCGTGCGTGGGCGAGGCAGAACCGGAAGAAAAAGTCCCGGTTCTGGAAGATTATAAAAAGACCTCGGCACACGGATTCGCCAGTAGAGAAGCAACAGAGATCGGCCGGTGAAGAGAGACACAACAGAAGACTACACTCCCGTCAACCCATTAGAAGCGCGCTCTCTCAATTCTCTGTTCCCTATTCTACACGGTTCATCGTTATTAATAAAAATATAACTTTATATTTTTATATATATGCGTGTTTGTTGTTTGTCGATATATAACACATCGATTCGTTTTAGGCATGAGTCAAAACGATATACATAAGTGCGGTTAAACAGGAGTGAAAAACATAGACATATGTGAGATGCATAATCAACAGACCGAAACAGATAGATAGATAGATAGATAGATAGATAGATAGATAGATAGATAAATAGATAAGAAGAGACTGATGTAGATAGATAGATAGATAGATAGATAGATAGATAGATAAATGAACATAGATAGATAGATAGATAGATAGATAGATAGATAGATAGATAGATAGATAGATAATGAACAGAGATAGATATGAATAGATAGATAGATAGATAGATAGATATGAATATATAGATAGATAGATAGATAGATAGATAGATAGATAGCTGTCACTAGAATTAGATAGATAGATAGATAGATAGATAGATAGATAGATAGATAGATAGATAGATAGATATGTCAGTATAAAGCTATTAAAATATTTTACCCTAATAAAACACACAGAATGACAAGACTCAATTCGTGAAACTCAGCTTCAATCTAATTACATGTTATTATTATCCAAACAGCCCAGATAAAGTGCTTCACAAAACAGTGTACAACTTCCCTTCTATTGAGAGTATTAGGCGAGAATGCTAAAATTAAAATAAGACTCGGGGCCGCCATTGATCGGTCGATGTCTTTCGCCGCGCTCTTTATCATTTTTAATGGAATGGACTTCTATGTTATTCTTGTCCGGTAGCACCGTAAGGATTCTTTACTGACGTTTTAAGAAATGGTTTGAAACCTAAGAAATTTCTCAAGGTTGGATACTTTGTTTTTTTCGATTCAGCAAATTTCGAACTTTAGTGCTTAATTAAAATGCAAAATCAAATTCTCCCTAAACTTAAGAGACTGCTTAAGCGAAAGTGCAGGATTTTTCAAACCATTACTTTAGGTGATGGCGTCGTCTATGTCATTTTTTCAAATAGTATGCAGTATTTTTTTTACACTAGTGTTTACTAGGCTGTGCGTTGTCGACTCGGAACGACAAACGGGGAGCCGAGTTCGAATTCCAGTTGAATTCCTTGCATTCACGTACGCATAAATACCCTTGGGAAAAGGTATTAATCCGTCACTTCTCTCCAGTTATGGGTTAAATAACAGGACAGATTGGGTTCTATAGCCTTGGCTGGCAACCAGTCTACCGCAGAAAGTAATGGCAACCTATTGCATGTAATCTGCCCAGTCAGTCATGTCTCTATCGAGACATGATTGCCCAAGCGTGTATCACGTATGGCACTCAACTGCCTGACTGAATATAATAGTTGGAAACATGCGTCATAAAGTGGGGGATCAGTTTTATATTGTTATGAAGTAATAAACTGATCCATCACTAATTACTACTATATAATACATCTCTCCCCCCTCTAGCTATGAGTCAAATAACAGGGCAGATTGAGTTATATAGCCTTGGCTGGCAACCAGTCTACCGCAGCAGGTATTGACAATCTGTTGCGGGATAATTAAAAAATGTCTGAGGGTAGGACTTGGGACCTATATATATACCAGACGACATTGTACCAAAAAAATAGAATAAAACAAAATAATAAGGCACCGTTAAAGAGCGAACGCGCAGCAAGAGCTTTTGTACTGGCAGTAAAGTTTAATAATTGGTAGTAAAGAGAACTAACTGAACCGACGCTATTGACTCTCTTTCCATGACCCTCATAGTAGGAATATATATATATATATATATATATATATATATATATGCGTTTGTGTGTATATATATATATATATATATATATATATATATATATTCAGAAATTATAACGTGAATATGTTTTAATATTACTACAGAAGTAGCTATTTTGTTTCGACACTACTTGTGTCTTTTCAAGTGATGAGGTTTATTTCAAGTTGAAGGGTTTGTGGGGTTTGATACATTGACACACACACACACACACACGCGCACGCGCGCATGGTCACTCGGCGTCAACGTGATGACTTGTTTTTCCGCCTAAACGACGCCAATAAAAGCGGGGAACATCACGTGGTAGGCCAGTTAGGATTTCGTCCCGGGGCGAGAGCAGACATGTCTCCCTAACTCACACAAACACACGCGCACTAATTGCGGGTAGCAATTAGTGGCGCACATATTTTTTTATTTTTCTTCTCACCGACATTAACACTATGCACATTAACTTTCATTCAAACTGGACTTTACATAAAATAACTTTCTACACATAAATTCACAATTTTTCCAACCTTCGTCAGTAGAAATCCACAGACTGCCTAAGACTGCTACATTCGCATGTAACTCTCTCTCTCTCTCTCTCTACTCAACGCACACACAGACACAGAACTTTGTCTTCTGTCTGACTTTCTTCATCAAGGATTTGAACTTTGAACTCTTTACGATAATCTTAACAATTGTTACAAACCTTTCTTTCAGCTAGAGAAAAAACTTCATACATCTTATTTTGTTTCTACGAACAGACGAAGGGGAATGACTCTTTCCTTTTCACTTTCTTATGCATGCTCTCTCAACCCCATGTAACCTTTGTCAATATATTGTTTTTCTGGTTACTTTCGCCTTTTTGTTCTTTCTTAAAACCTGCTTTAAATCATGATCCCATGTTACGTCGAGTCGACTCGCAAACATAAATTAGTAAGTGGACGCCTTCGTCCACTACAGGTTTTAAAAGGTTAAAAACACGCCAAACCCCATTAATTAGGGAGGCATTGTTGTATAGACAGTGTGAACCAATCAGAATACCCCCCCACACACATATATATATATATCGGTCTTTATTATAATGAAGAGGCTAGTCCATATTTACCCATACAAGGTGGCACTTAAAAGGGCAGATTGGGCATGAAACAGTAGAAGATAATGAAACTTTGGAAGCAGAAATGATTGCTTTGTTCTCTAATTGATTGCAGAAACATATATGTGGAATGAGCTGGCAAAACCTAGAGTTTTTAGGCCAGTTTTCTGTAGTCCGGTAATCACTTGATCACAAGAGTACCAGATAAAAGAGGTCGAACTGTAGTTAAATTTCTGCACGTACTTGATCTGATATTTCCAATTTGTAACTCTTAACTTAGGCTGTTCCACTTACTGATCGTAGTACGATAAGGTTTCTGTTATGTCCTGTGTCGCCACTGGACTCACTTCTTCAGACCCCAACGCCACTCCAGAGACTGTATAAACAAAGAACAAATTATTTTTCATGTTCTCTTTATAATGGAACTGGAACTGACGTGGTATCATTGATTCTAGGAGGAATCTGGGTTTGGTAAAGTATGTCGAATCCTCAAAATTCTTGTGGCTCTCTGCTAGCTTTGCGCCGTTTTGGTCTCATAGCCAAATCTCAGACAAACGGCATTGATTACTTACAGAATTCCACGTCGTCAGGTTTTCTGAACATTAATTTGCTATCCTGCCTTCGCATTTTGTAATATAGTTATTCCTTTCTTCCAGCTTTCCTTTGATGCGACATGATTTTTTGATTGATTGATTGATTAATTGATTGATGTGTGTTTTACGGCTTATCAACGTGCTGTTCGTCCTTCAATATGGCAGTGAATGCTGGACAATATCATCAAAGATGAAGAAAAAACTTGAAGCAACTGAAATGTGGTTCTACAGAAGGATGCTGCAAATAAACACACACACACACACACACACACACACACACACACACACACACACACACACATATATATAAGGTTTACGTTTTATATTCGCTATATGTTATGTGGAAAGTAGTGAATTTGTTTCATGTTGATTTCTTTCAGAGCATTATTTCTCCCTTTCAAATGTCAAGTTGATGAAACAAACTGGATTCATAAGTCCAAAATGTCAAATAAAATGTGGTCGTAAAAGAAATACCGCGGTAAGTGACGATGTATACGTGATCAGGGAAATGGTGAAATATCCTAGAAAGCCTTTATTTGTTTTGTTTCAATTAATTTGCACAAGTATTAAAAGAAGTAACCCTAGGCCTAGTCGTTATGATATTTACCGGTGATCCTACCACGCAACAGATGTGACACAAGGTCAGTTTCAGCAGGGTTTCCCTAGTTCTGAAAATATTTTTAAGCTTGAAAACTCGCTGTCTACATCGCGATTTACGACAATTTACGTTTTCGGCGGAAACCAATTGTAATGACAAATGTATCATTCTTACTACTAATGATACGTAGCAGTTAAGAATGAATTTGGAATAAAATAATATTGAACGCTAAAGGTAGTCTATTGACAAGGAAACCCCCCTACAATGGGCCTTGAAAAATACTCGCCACGATATGTGTTGTGGATTCGTTGAGGTATCATTAATTTCTTCTTCTTTGTGCCCTGTCCCTTCAGGACGTAGGCGATCATGTCTTTCCACGTTTCTCTATCCCTGGTGGCTCTGTGCACGCCTTCTCCTGTTACACCATGCAATCCTCGTTCTGTCATCCACCTGATTAGGTCCTTCAAATATGTTATCCGTTGCTTTCCCCCTGTTTTTTCTCACTTTCTGGCCTGTTAGTATCCGATTCTCCAAGCCCTCCTTCCTCATTGCGTGTTCCAGGAACTCCATCTGTCTCTTCCTGATGCTCAGTATTAATTTCCTTTTTGTTTCCATCATTTCCAAGATTTCATCATTGCTCACATGCTCGATCCATGATATTTGCAGCATCCTTCTGTAGAACCACATTTCAGTTGCTTCAAGTTTTTTCTTCATCTTTGATGATATTGTCCAGCATTCACTGCCATATTGAAGGACGGACAGCACGTAACTTCTTAAAATTCAACGAAACATTATATGTGTAGCGAGACATGATCATCCATGTCCTGAATGGAGATACTGTTCTGAAGGAAAACAACATGAAACAAATCCACTTTCTTCCTCAAGAAATCATGACAATTCAGAGATAATAAAAAAGGAACGTGCGGAGAGCCATGATCATCTATGTCCTAAAAGGAGATATTGCTTTGAAGGAAAGCAACATGACACAAATCCACTATCTTCCTCAGGAAATCATGATAATTCAAAGATATTAAAGAAAAGGAATGTGTTGAGAGCCATGATCATTTTTGTTCTGAAGAAAGACATCCTCCTCTGATGAAATACTGTACATTTATGCATCCAGCAGCTGCAACGTGTCCATAAAGTTTTAGCGGAAACGCGCCCTACGCGCCTCAAATCTTATTCTCTTCCATGGCAACACAAAGCCACGTAAGAATAACAAAAGAGAACATTTGGGAATTTGGTTGGTATGTTCAACCCAAGACCTCATATTTAACTGGCCTTGCATCATCCAATTATTATCTTTTGCGATTACTGTATAACTCTTTGATGGGGAAAACCTTCTAAATAGATATACGAGATGCCTGTCCGTCCTCTAACTCGGGTCGCATTTGCTGTCCCGTGTATTGAGTACTGCTGCCACATCTAGTCGGGTGCCCCTGCTATTCTCCTCGGGGTTCTTGACAAAATACAACGGAGATTCTGTAATGTGATCGATACCGACTTGGCAGTTCGGCTGCAGTCACTCTCTCACCGGCGTGACGTGACTTCCCTGTGCCTCTTCTATAAATACTTTCACGGTTTCTGCTCCGATGAACTTAGATCACTGGTACCCCCGTAGGTATGAATTTGCACGAGAAACTAGAGTAGCAAATAGGTCCCACTCTTTTACAGTGAAACAGATAAGATGTAACTGCAATTTCTACTCTAACAGCTTCTTTTCTCGCACTTCCCGCCTGTGGAATTCCCTTCCATATACTTGCTTCCCCGACAGCTACAATCTCCAGGAATTTAAATGTAAGGTCAATAGACACCTCTCATCACACTAACTCGCATCCATTCTCTCAAACACTCTTCCCATCTACCCAACCCTCATCCTCGGTATCCTCATCCGTCTACCACCCTCCTTCCGACATTTCCTATAACTAACCACTCTTTCTCATCACTTTCCCCTATGTAACCCCCTGCTCAATAGTGGCAGTGGAATGTCTTTCTTGGGGTGAAATGATTAAAAAAAAAATTAAAAATACCCTTTTGGAATGAGGATGATCTTGGAATTAAAACATCTGCCTTTCATCTAGTACTTGAATATCCGGCATTGGTATTTGCGTCCGGATGAGGAAGGAACATTTGAAAATGTAAATTTTGAAATTACTGAAAATAAAAAATAGTGACTTTAAAAGTTTTTAATTTATACTAGGTTTAAAGTAATACAAAAACTTTGTGAATTTGAAATTATTTCTTTTAAATTAAGTTAAAATATCTCCAACACTATGTGAATTGAGGAAATAAATTTCATTTCTTCAAATGCCAATGAATCAGAGTTAAAATGAGAGATTTCATGACGTGAGATTTTAAAGTTCCGCAGACTTTGTGATCTGAAGAAATTGTAGCTGTTAAGAAATTAATTAAAATCAACTCTCTTCTTCACTTTTACAAAAATTCACAACGATGTGTGAAATCCTGGTTTTCCCAGATAGAAAAAGGATTGACCATGTGCTTAACCAGATTTCGCAAGTAGGGGGTTAAAATGATTTTTGATTAATGGGAGCGAATTGTAAGACTTGAAAAGATTTAGCGATCCTGTACGAAATTGAAAAGGACATATAAATGACTTCGCAGCGTTAGAGACTCAGACGGGAGCAGCGAAAGGGAGACACACATCTAAAATGTATGGATGTTATGGCTATTACTGCTGGGTTGGTTCTTTCACCTAAACATCCAAGACTTATTGAATAGCTTTCGTCGCTGAAATAAACAGACAAATAGAAAAGGAAAGATACAGAGACATTAGAGGAACAGTTTGGACACTGATTTTATTTTTTGATTCCAACGAAAAATACGAATTTTTTGATTCCAACGAAAATTCCTTCCCGAACAGTCGGCACGTCTTTACCAGTCAAAGTCCAACAGAAAAAGAGAAAGAGTTTATTTTTGGCGCCAGGAAGCCTCTCTTTTTGCACATGTGTAAATTGTCTTTTCTGTCAGAGGACTCCTGGGTGATTTTTATTGTTTATTTTATTTTGTATTTTTATTTTATTTAGTGTGTTTTTTTTCTTAGTTTTTATTCTATTTCGTAGTTTTTATTTTATTTCGTATTTTTATTCAGTCCCTACAAATGTAACTTCCACTTCAAGCGGCCCGGATATTGTCCTCTTTCTCTTTCTTCTTATCTCTTTCAACAATTACTACTAAGATTTTGTACGAACTCTTGATATCCTTAAATTGGACTGGGGTAAGAAATGGCTAGTAAATTTTAATGCTTCTAAAACGAAACTACTCTCAATTAACCATCATCGACAATCTCACCTACCTCCCATTAGCATGGACCAGGCTTGCCCCCCATAGAGTAAAACACTACGCCTCCTTGGTCTCACACTTTCAGCGGACCTCAAATGGAATGACTATATCGAATCCATTGCTAAATCTGCTGCTATGAAAGTCGGTTCTCTGTGTAGGGCCCGGAAGTTTTTTCCGTCTAAATCTATCCTGCATATATATAAATCTACCATCCGCCCATGCATTGAATACTGCTGCCATATCTGGTCGGGTGCCCCTGCTATTCTCCTCGGGCTTTTTGATAAGGTTCAGAGGAGGGTCTGTAATGTGATAGATACCGACTTGGCAGAACGCCTGCAGTCTCTCTCCCACCGGCGCGACGTGGGTTCCCTGTGTCTCTTCTATAAATACTTTCACGGCTTCTGCTCCGATGAACTTAGATCACTGGTGCCCCCTAAATACGAATTTGCACGAGATACTAGATTAGCAACTAGATCCCACCCTTTTACAGTGAAACCGATAAAATGTAACCGTAACTTCTACTCCAACAGTTTCTTTCCTCGCACTTCCCGACTGTGGAATTCTCTTTCACACGATTGCTTCCTCGACGGATACAATCTCCAGGAGTTTAAATATAAGGTCAATAGACACCTCCTAACACACTAACCTGCTCCCATTCTATCAAACACTCTTCCCATCTGCCCAACCCTCATCCTCGCTATCCTTACTCATCTGTCACCTTCCTCCTGACATTCCCTATGTCTAACCACTACTTCTCTTTACCTTCCCCTATGTAGCCCCATGCGCAATAGTGGCAGTGTAATGCCTTGCTTGGGGTGAGATGATTAAAAAAAAAAAATTTCTAATTGAACATTAACTTCTACGAATTCTTGTTATTCTTCCTCTTAATAAATTTCTATTTTAAAATGCTAAATTTTATTCTTCTTACGTTATTCCACACAATTCCACATATTCCAACCTGCCGGCAACCATCCCTCTGATGATGAAAACCTTCTGATAATAATTCTGATGATAATTTAGCATAAAACTTGTAAGCTGTAGGGATTTCGGTTAAGTATGACACAAGGCCGAATCAAATAACGATTAACCAGCTTCCTACGCTTCGTAAACTCAACAAGTCAATTGAAATTCGACTATGTTTGTGATTGGAAGAACTCAATTTTCAACCGGAATTGGAATTTTGGCTCAAATTAATCTTTTGGTCGGAATTGGAGCCCGAATCAGAGTTAAAATGGGGTTCTGAAATTCCATGGAGTAGATTGAAGAATTCAAAGTTATTTCTTCAAAATAATCATTGCTGTTTTCTAAGCTAGGCTAGAATTCCCAGTAACTATTTTACTCACCTTACAGGTGGCAACAAGTAATTGCAAATAATTACGAATATATAATTTTAATAAAAATAAGTTTTTTGAATAAAGTTAGTGAACGAAAACAAAAGTACTTTTGATGTGTCCTAATATTAACTGAGTGGAAAGGATACGAAAATGTGGCTGTGAAAGCGAAGATACAACAAGATACAACGCAATGTAGAATAATTTTATAATTAATCGATTAATATACTCTATTTTTCGCCACCTCTCTTCTTTTTATAAGTTAACATTCATTTTTATTCACTGCAAGATGACACCATAATTTACTGGCTCACCTAATTCTCAAAATGCATTTTGTGCGTTATTCTTTAATAACTGTATCATCATTACAAAAAACAAAACTAAAAGTAATCTCAAATAGCATCAGTTTTCCTTTTCTGATAATTCATGTAAGGCGATACAAGTCCCAAGAAATATTTGTAGGCTTTCAAAACAGATGTTGTATCAGATTTTTGATTAAATTCTTTTTTCTGTTCATTTCTTTCTTTCTTTCTTTCTTTCTTTCTTTCTTTCTTTCTTTCTTTCTTTCTTTCTTTTTATCCAGTTTACTGTCTTTCAAACAAAAGCAATAAACGGCGTAGATTAAAATAAAAAGAATGAAAGAAACAAGAGAAAAGTAAATATTTTTCCTTTCTTTCTTTTTACTTCTATCTACGCATTTGTATTGTTTTTATTTTATTTTATTCTTTCTTTCTTTCTTTCTTTCTTTCTTTCTTTCTTCCAGTTTACTGTATTTATTTTGTTGTCTTTTTTCCTTTCGTTCATTCTTTCTTTTTTCCATTTTCATTTCAGCGATTCATTATTTTTAATTTCTTTTATTCTTTCTTTTTTTTAATCTAATCTACTGTCTTTATTTACTCTTTTTCCTTATCTGTTTTTCTTTATTTCTATGTCTTTTTTTCCCTTTCTTTTATTCTTTTTGTTGAGATCGTCTGCTTTCTACTTCAAAGTACAATATGATTTGACAAAAAATCATAAACATGAATTAACTCTTTTTTTCTTTACTATTTGTTTTTATATTAAGTGGAGGTTATTTTTTTTTCATTTTTTTCACTGTATTTTTACTTCTCTCTCTCTCTCTTTCTCTCTCTCTCTCTCTCTCTCTCTCTCTCTCTCTCTCTTTCATTACTGTTTGTGTTTCTTCTTTTTCCTTCTCTTTAATGGTCTCCACACATTTATATTCTTTTTCTTCGTCGTCATTCTTTTTCTCTTTCTTTCCATTTTCTTTTTTTTTTTTTTTTACTTTCTTGAGCATTTATCTTTTTTCTCTCCTCGAACTATTTTTCCACACCACTTTTTCTTCAAATTCCTTATCGAAAGTCATTTCTTTTCTTTCCTTCTCTCTGGAATACCTACCACTGCTTTCTTCATTCAGCAGTCAAGCCAAGGATCGGACGCAAATTAATTGAGGCCATAAACCGGTGTTTCCCCACGTGGGACGTACGCCCCGCAGGGGAACAATTTCATTTTTTAGGGGGCAATTCGATTGTTAGGTGATTTTCTAATAAAAGTTTTTGTTCTTGTGATCCTAATGTACAACTTAATTAAAAGTACTGATCAAAGTATTAAAGAAAAACCTTCCTTTGAAATCAGTTTTTGTTTATAAATTTAAATATTTCAATTCTCTATTACATGCCTTGAAACTTTATTTGATTGTTTCATATAAACATAAAAATAATGTAAGACAATCCCTAATATTTTATTTTTTGGTAATTTCTTGCTCAGAACTTTAATTGTCTTTTGTTTATTGTTGTTCATGGATGCCATGTTGTTTTTAAGTTCGTTTAAGCCACCTTAAGGTTTTAAGGCAGTTTGAGTCTTAAACAAACTTTAAATTTTAAGTTTAAAATAAAAGCTTAAATCAAATTGTTAGTGTTTTAAGCATCACTTAAAACGGAGTTCACTTTTTACATAAGATTTATATATCAACATATGGGAGGGGGGACATTCTAGTTGGTGATTTGGTTGGACATGGCCAAAAAAGGTTGGGAAACACTGCCATAAACAGAGCCAACAATGCTGCTCTCTTTGATAACGACTAGGCTCAAATCCATTTGCCTTTGGCTGGAATTTATATTTTAACCCAAGCTCGAGGAATCCATACCCCAGGCTTTACCTCTCTCTCTGGAGGAGGTTGAATTTATTGCCCGGCGCCCGAGACGTTCCCCAAAAGGAAAGTGCCTAGGGGGTTTGGGAATGTTTCCACCTTACTGCCGAGAAACCTCTGCTTAAACTGACCTTGGGTCACATCTGTTGCGTGGTAGGAGTACAGGTAAATATGATAACGACTAGGCCGAGGGTTACATTTTTTAATGTACATACTTGTGCAAATTAACTGAAACAAAACAAATAAAGGCTTTCTAGGATCTTTCACCATTTCCCTGGTCACGTATACGTCGTCACTTGGCGCGATCTTTTGTTTACGGCCACATTTTCCTTTACATTTTGTACTTATGGATCCAGTTTGTTTCATCAACTTGACATTTGAAAGGGAGAAATAATACTCTGAAAGAAATCAACATGAAACAAATCCACTACCTTCCACATAACAATTAAGAGATAATAGAGAAAAGGAATGTGTGGAGAGCCATGATCTTCTATGTCCTGAAGGAAGAAATACTGCTCTGAAGAAAAGCAACATGAAATAAATTCATTATCTTCCTCAATAAATCATGGCAAATCAGAGATAATAAAGAAAAGGAATGTGTGGAGAGCCATGATCTTCTATGACCTAAAAAAAGAAGAACTGCTCAGAAGCAAAGCATCATGAAACTAATCAAGTATCTCCCTAAAAAAATCATGACTAATCACCGATAATAAAGAAAAGGAATGTGTGGAGAACCATGATCATTTAAGTTTCAAAGTGTGTGTTTGTGTTTGAAGTTTTTTGTGTATGGTTATTTCTCTGTGCAATATAAAAGGTCAAAGTTTCCTCTCTTACCCGAAAATAATTTGTTCAATTTTGTCGCTTGTAAACGCCATACACTTTTATCTTATCTCTAATCACGAACCTGTCAACACGTTTTGAATACGGCGGATAGGTCAAAAAGTTCAAATCTGTGATTAAGAAATAGTTTTGGTCTAAATTTTTTCTAAATTTGACACTATAAATAAGTAATACTTGAGTAAATCAGATTAATTTAACATAAAATTTGCTAATTTTCCAAAAATAATGTGTCACAGATGTACATTTTATTTTTGCAAGATTTTTAAATCCGAGAATTGACTATTGTTTACAAATGTGTCGATCACTCAAAAATGGTGGCAAATTTAAAAAATTGAAAAAACAATCTCAAAATTTTATATTCAAGTCAATATAATTTCTGTTTGAAATAAACCAGAGTATTTTTCTAACTGAAAATAGTAAATTTAATCATTTAGCATTCAATTGAAATTTAAATAAAACTTTCAAGAAAACTTTTTCATTTTTAAAAATTCCGTTTAAAAGTTAGATTTCGAAAATGAGTGGAGGTACCTATTTTAAAGGGAGAAATACTGCTCTGAAAGAAAGCAACATGAAACCAATCCACTATCTTCCTAAAAAAAAAGAAACAAAAAAAACATGACAATTCAGAGATAGTAAAGAAAAGGAATGTGTTGAGGGCCATGATCATCTATGTCTTGAATAGAAAATACTGCTATGAAAGAAAGAAACATATAACCAATTTATTATCTTCTTCAAGAAATCATGACAATTCACCGATAATAAAGAAAAGGAATGTGTGGAGAGTCATGATCATCTATGTCCTAAAAGTGGAAATACTGTTGTGAAGGAAAGCAACAGGAAACCAATTCACGATCTTCCTGTAGTAATCATAGCAATTTACAGATAAGAAGAAAAAGTAATATCTTAACAGACGTGGCTATTAATAGGTAGATAGAATAGTTTCCATTGAAAAATTATTTTATAGTCTACATATTTGCTGATAAATTAATATAGAACGAGAAAATGAAAATGGTAAAAAGTGCTGGGATGTTTTACACATGTTTAATATTTAAATGATAAAAAAAAAAAACTGCTACAAATAATGAAAGGAATGAAAACCTGCACTATTTACATTATTCGGACTATACAAATACTGAAGAAAAGCTGATTTGTCCAAGCAATACTTCACGTGATGTGTAACGTCATTTCCGCTTGCGTGGCGGCTGTATTAGGTAAGGTGTTTACATCCGCTCAGTAAGTAGTCAGTACGGGCGGACTCACTGCTGAATATACAATATATATATATATATATATATATGTATGATTTATTTATTTTTGGTAGGTGGGTGGGGTTGACAAAAAAATTCCAGGCCAATTTCTTTCAGTAGACATCTTTTTCTCTGCCCACTTCATTTCCTTCTTCATTTTCTTCTCTTCTCTTCTTTTCCCTCTCTTCTCCTCCTCCTCTTCCTGCACACCCTTCTTCTCTTTTTCTGCACCTCCTCCTTCTCATGACCATCAAGTTCTTCTTCTTTACCAACACCGCCACTACTCGTTGCTTACATATTCCGTACGTCTGTAAAAATCCCTGTTGCCTCAAATCTCCAGTTCGCCTCCGAAGAAATTATCCAGCATTATTATTATTATTATTAAAAACAAGGACCACCACCATCACCACCACCGCCACCGCCACCATTACTCGTTTCTCACATTCTCCATACATCTGTAGACCCCAATCCCACTAGCCTCATATCTCCACCTCGTCTCCGAGCAAATTCAGTCAGTTAAGTGCCATACGTGATACACGCTTGGGCGATCATGTCTCGAAAGAGACATGACTGACTGGGCAGAAGATTATCCCGCAGTAGGTTGCCATTGCTTTCTGCGGTAGACTGGTTGCCGACCAAGGCTATAGAACCCAATCTGTCCTGTTATTTAACCCATAACTGGAAGGAAGAGACGGATTAATACCTTTCCCAAGGGTATTTGCGCGTAAGTGAATACAATGGAATCAACTGGAATTCGAACTCGGCTACCAGGCTTCTCGTTCCGAGCCGATATCCACTGTACCACAACGCACATCCGAGCAAATTACCCAGCATTATTATTGTTATGTCATCATTTTTTATCATATTTCGATCTCTGCTATGGTCGCACTACCTACCAAGTCTGCGGGAAGACCTAAGACAGGTCGTGGTGTGTTGTTATGGCTCCATTTCATGTTTTTCTATCTCTCCTAATATCCCTAGCGTTACATAGACAAAGTTCTCCTTAGTGTGTGGGCTGTACTTAACAAGACAATTTTTGTATATCTCTTAAGCTGGGGTTTCCAGGGATTTTTTCAATGTGTTGTTTTGTTCCATTTTTTATCATTCCAAGTGCACCTACTATCACTGGCACGATTCTTGTTTTCAATTTCCATATTTTTTCTATTTCAATTTCCAGGTCTTTATATTTTGACAGTTTTTCGAATTCCTTGGTTGCTATGTTACAATCCGCTGGACAAGCCATATCAATTAATAGGCAAGGTTTTTTTTTCTGGTTTTTAACAATAATGCCCGGCCTATTTGCTTCAATTTTTCTGTCTGTGTAGATGGTGTTATCTCATAGAATGGTGACATCTATTTCTGTAACCGGTGCTGGGTGATGTCTATTATTATTATTATTTTTTTTTCTTTTTTCTTTCTGTTTTCATGTTGTTTGACTAATTGTATCACCTAGTCCTTTGTTATTTCCATGTATGTTAATAAGCCAGTAGTTGTTGTCTTATATGACAATTTTAGCTGAATAAGATATCTTCCACCTTCTTTACTGGGTATATACAGACGGTCTACATCAGCCTTTGGATGATGCATCTTATACTTAGAAAGAAGCTTTCTTGTCTTAGAACCCACTGGGATGGTTGTTAATGGCCATAATTCTGTTCTGAGAATTCAATTAAGTTTTTAATAACAATCCTACCTTTCTATAGTACTCTTTACGGACTATTTCTTCCATTTTCTTATGGTGAATTCTTTCGATCTCATTTACCCATAGGTACTTATAAGCTTCTTCTTGCTCTAAATCTTTTATTGTTAAAGCAGTGTCTAAGCTATAGAGGATGTTTGTTGTAGCAATCCTCGTAAAACTGTAGTTTTAGCAGATTTATCCAAATTGAATTTCATTCCAATGTCTTCATTGAAGCGCTTTACAGTTTACAAAAGACCTTCCAGCTCATTGTCATTCAGCTTTAAGTCATCCATGTAAAATAGATGGCTTATTTTTTTAGCTATTTTATAACCACATTCTATATTGTTAAGTTGGCTGGTTAATTCTATTAGTGTATGCAAAATAGTAAGGGTGACAAAGAGTCACCTTGAAATATTCCTCTGTTAATGTTTATTTCCCTAGACTTATTGGTTCCATTTATATGATTGAGGTAAAGGGTTGTTTTCCATATCAACAGATACTGTTTGGTGAAATTGATGTTAACAGGTGATAATTTGTACGTATTTAAAGACTTTAAGATCTAGGAATGTGGTGCACTATCGAATGCCTTACGATAATCTATCCAGGCATGCTAAGATTTTCCTTTGCATTGAAGCAGTTTTCCAAGATAATCCTATTAATAAGTAATTGGTCTTTACATCAGTAACAGTCACGTTTTCACCCTTTGTTCAAGAGGTAGTATGTCATTTCTTTCCAAGAAGAAATATGTATGTTTTGTTAAAATAGATATCAATAGTTTGTATGTTGCGGGAAGACATGGAATTGGTCTGTAATTTTTTTGGAGATATTTGTGTCACTATTCTTGGGTAAAAGAAAGATAATTCCTTTGGTCATCCTTGCAGGAATTTTAGTGGGATCGTTAACCATTTCTTGAATTTCTTTGGCTAGTTTTTTGTGAGCTTTACTTAAACAATATAGTCAAAAGTTTTATCTACTTCTGGAAATTTTCAGCTGTGTGCTTTATTCAGTGCACATTTAACATCCTCTTCTGTGATGTAATCACTGGTTTATTTTTCATTTGTTCTATCTCTTGGGAAAGGTACTAATCCGTCTCTTCCCTCCAGTTATGGGTTAAATAACAGGACATATTGGGTTTTATAGCCTTGGTTGGCAACCAGTCTACCGCATAAAGTAACGGCAACTTACTTTCGAGACATGATCGTCCAAGCGTTTATCATGTATCGCACTTAACTGACTGAATAAATATAATAGTTGAAAACATGATTAAGGCTTCTACTGAGCAAAAAAGTGGGGGATCAGTTTTATATTGTTATGAAGTAATAAACTGAACCCCCACTAATTACTACTTCATAATATAATACATATATTTCCCCTTAAGCTATGAGTCAAATGGCAGGACAGATTAGGTTCTATAGCCTTGGCTGGCAACCAGTCTACCACAGAAAGTAATGGCATGATCGTCCAAGCGTGTATCACATATGGCACTTAACTGACTGATTACTACTAGGCTAGGCTAGAGTTAGTGATGAAACACTTAGGATGCGAAATAACAAATATCAAGCTCTGTCTGATGACATTTCACAGGAACTACGAATTTCGAGCTTGTTTCACAAGGTCGCGCCATCAACTCTAAATTGTATTGCCAGTAGGAAAATCGCATGTACGACAAACTAAATTTAAGAGTATCCTGCATTGTTCAATCGAGGTCGGGATTTGCTTCAGAGACAATTCGACGTCAAATACTTCTAAGTTGACTAAGAAGATCAAACAGATGAACGGTGTTGAGATTCTTCCAAATCTACCATTCAGTTCCGGTGTTGCTCCGGGCGACTATGGCCTACACTCCACCCACGTCTATTGAACAGGTGACGAGGCTCATCCCTTGTTTCCTGTTTATGATTAGGTTTTCCGGCTTTCTCTTTTCCAATCTTTTCACTCTTACTTAGCCCCCTGCGTTACCGCCTTGCTCGGGGTGATATGATTAAAAAAAAAAAATGTTGGTGTTGCTCTATAAAATGTTGTCGATTTCTTTCCGCTTCCTAAATGAGTCCTGCTTTTTTGGCCAACCTTCCTATTCATTCGGGATACAGCATTTGCATGACCGGTAATATGTTATATCTTTGATTTTAACTTACTTTTTTTAAATCGTTTTATCCAAAGAAAGGTGACAGTGCCACTATAACGCAGTGGAGGGGTTGCAGGGAGTGAAACTGAAAGTGAAACTGAAAGTGAATGAGAATACTGAGGATGGAGAGGATTGAGAAAAGGACAAAATAGGAACAGGGTTCAAGGAGACAGGAGACGGCCATTGACGTTGCATTTAAATCTTTGAAAATTGTAGTAATTAGGGAAACAAGAAATCGGGAAGAGATTTCAAAGAAGTGCGAGTTAAGAAACTGTTCGATTAGATGTGGTGGTTGCATCTAGCTAGTTCGAAAGTAAAACGGTCGAAATAGTAGCACGCTTAAATTTGTGTGTTGGAGTACCGGGGGAAAAATCATCAGAACTGTTACCATAAAATATTTGTAAAAAAGACAAAGGAAAGCCTGATTGACGTCGGTGAAAAAGTCACTGAAGTCATCTAAGGTTAAGGCTTGGGTTATGACTAGGGATAGAGTTAAGTGGTTAGGGTTAAGGTGAGAGATAGGGTTAGTGTTATGGTTAGGATTAAGTGGCTAGGTCTAGGATTAAATTTAAGTCTAAAGGTTAGGGCTAGGGTTAAATGACTAGGTTTAGAGCGACGTTTAGGGCTAGGGTTTAGATTCTAAAGCTAGAGCTAAAATTGGTTATGGTTAGGGCTAGGTCTAGGGCAAGGTTTTAATGGCTATTACTAGAGCAAAGTTTAAGGCTAGGGTTAGAGCTAAGGCTAGGGTTATGTGGAGAAGCTGTATCTAAGGTTAAGGCTAGGGTTAGGGCTAGAGCTAGGCTTATGTGGACAGCCTGTATCTAAGGTTAAGTCGAGGGTTAGGGCTAGGGCTAGGCTTATGTGGACAGCCTGTATCTAAGGTTAAGTCTAGGGTTAGGGCTAGGGCTAGGCTTATGTGGACAGCCTGTATCTAAGGTTAAGTCGAGGGTTAGGGCTAGGGCTAGGCTTATGTGGACAGCCTGTATCTAAGGTTAAGTCGAGGGTTAGGGCTAGGGCTAGGCTTATGTGGACAGCCTGTATCTAAGGTTAAGTCGAGGGTTAGGGCTAGGGCTAGGCTTATGTGGACAGCCTGTATCTAAGGTTAAGTCGAGGGTTAGGGCTAGGGCTAGGCTTATGTGGACAGCCTGTATCTAAGGTTAAGTCGAGGGTTAGGGCTAGGGCTAGGCTTATGTGGACAGCCTGTATCTAAGGTTAAGTCTAGGGTTAGGGCTAGGGCTAGGCTTATGTGGACAGCCTGTATCTAAGGTTAAGTCGAGGGTTAGGGCTAGGGCTAGGCTTATGTGGACAGCCTGTATCTAAGGTTAAGTCTAGGGTTAGGGCTAGGGCTAGGGTTATGTGGACAGCCTGTATCTAAGGTTAAGTCGAGGGTTAGGGCTAGGGCTAGGCTTATATGGACAGCCTGTATCTAAGGTTAAGTCTAGGGTTAGGGCTAGGGCTAAGGTTATGGGGCTAGGGCCAGAGCTGAAATTAAAACTAGGGTTAGGGCTTGGGCTAGGGCAAGCGGTTAGTCTAAGTATGGGTTAGTACTAGGGATAGATTTAAGGGGCTAAGTCTAGAGCTAATGTTAAGTCTATGGTGAGGGGGTAGGGCTAGAGTTAAGAAGCTAGTGTTAGCGCCTAGGTTAAGGCTATTCAGAATCAATTATCCTACAGACCCTTTTATGGATTTTGTCAAGAATAGCCAGATATACTGTTGGTGTACAAGACCAGATATTGCAAAAGTATTCATTGCTTCATGGTGTTGATGACTACATTCATCGCCGACAGGCAGGTTCAGAACTAGAAGCTTCCATTTTCATCAAAACCTACTCCCGTCATCCATTCCCTATCGCCGATTGGTTTTGCAAGATTTGGTTGGAGGTGAAAGAAAATCAGAGTAGAAGAATGTGTCGGTGGCGTGAATTTGTTTAAGGTAGACCTCAACTTGCCAGGAGGTGACCAATACACTTGATTCCATCACCTTCCTTCACGACAAACGTGGAATGAGACATGCAGTATCCAGTTATTAAACTGCAACGGACTGTCGCTGCTGAATCTTGTAATTTCAAGAGGCGCCTTCTGTAGCATTTCCTTTATGCGATACCCTCTTCATCCGCTGGTTCAACTGTTGAGATCTTTTGTAATCGCCACATGCTTGTTTCACCGTTGAGGTCTTTGTAGATGGTCACGCTTAGTCCAGGGTCTTGTCTTCGACCTTGTCGCAAAGGGTAGCCTGCCAGGAGGTTAGAACTTTTGACATCATATTTCTCGGAGTCATTTACCACGCAAGCTCTTTCTACCACGAAAAGGAGCGACCATCAGAGCTGGTTTTAATAATTGCAGTTTATAATAAGAAAAAAATATTAAACTGTTAGTTAATAATTAAAGAAAGAGTGATTCATTTTTATAATTTCACTAAAAGCAAGCTGATAAAACCACGAATGATGTTCGCCCTGTACAAGGATCGAGTGCTCCTCGAGGGTTACAGAGAAAAAGTTACAGTTTATGAAGATACGTGGAGTAGATAACGGTCAACCCTAAAGTTGAACAGATTAAAATTGTTTTGATCGGGGAAGATATCTTCTTAGGTGTCGGTTCCACAAAGCAGGTAGGAAGCAACAGATTATGAAGCACAGTTTATGGGGATATTGGTGGAAGATAACGGTTAACCCTAGATTTGAACAGGTTAAGAATGTAGTGATCGGGGAAGATATCCTCTTAGGAGTCTGTGCCACAAAGCAGGTAGAGGGTTATAGAGTAAGAGGCACAGTTTATGCGGGTATGTGGGGAAGATAACGATTAACCCTAGACTTGAATAGGTTAAGATTGTAGTGATCGGGGAAGATATCCTCTTGGGAGTCAGTTCCACAAAGCAGGCAGATGGTTACAGAGTAAGAGGCATAGTTTATGCGGATATTTGTGGAAGGTAACGGTTAACCATAGACTTAAACAGGTCAAGATGGTAGTGATCGGGGAAGCTGCCTCTTGGGAGTCAGTTCCACAAAGCAGGTAGAGGGCTACAGAGGAAGAGGCGAAGTTTATGTGGATATGTGGGGAAGATAACGGTTAACCCTAGATTTGATCAGGTTAATATTGTCGTGATCGGGGAAGATATCTTCTTGGGAGTCAGTTCCACAATGCAGATAGAAGGCTACAGATGAAGAAGCACTTTTTATGCGGATATGTGTGAAAGATAACAACTTTAGGTTTGAACAAGTTAAGATTGTAATGATCGAGTAAGCACCCACTTTGGAGTTGGTTTTACAAAGTAGCGGTTTGTGGTATTGATTGATTGTTTTGTTTGTTTAACGGCATATCAACACCTTATGGATCATGTAATGTCGAAGTTTACTTTATTTGAGTGCTTTAAAGTAATTTGATAATTTTACTATGAATATGTATTGTTGGTAATTCTTTATAGAAAAATATATTGCTGGTATTTTAACTATAAAAATATACATTTTTATACTTTTATAGTGTTCTGTTTTTATTTAGGGGTTCACTATTATCCATAGTTGGAACCCTAACAGGTGCTACCACTCGGGGTCAGAGTAGATCTGGGAACAATATCAGTTAGTAAGGGGTCCTACTCTCCTCAAAATATTTATTCTGTACAAGACCCAAGAGCTATCAAGAGGGAGAGGGTTACAGAAGAAGAGGCACAGTTTATGGGGATATGCGTGGAAGATTACAGTTAACCCTGGACTTGAACAGGTTAAGATTGTAGTGATCGGGGAAGATATCCTCTTCGAGGTCGATTCCACAAAGCAGGTAGAAGGCCACAGAACAAGAGACACAGTTTAAGCCGATATACGGGGAAGATACTGGTTAAACCTATACTTGAACAGGTTAAGATTCTAGAGTTCGGCAAGCATCCTCTTGTGAGTCTCTGACATAAGCAAGTAGTGGGCTACAGAGTAAGAGGCGAAGTTTATGCGGATATGTGGGGAAGATAACGATTAACCCTAGACTTGAATAGGTTAAGATTGTAGTGATCGGTGAAGATGTCCTTTTGGGAGTCAGTTTCGCAAAGAGGGTTGGAGGTCCTTCTCAAGCTCGGGAGCGAAGTTCGCTTTGTCAACCTCAGCAGATTTTTGCTCGAGGCGAGAGTAAACGGTGGTGACGTCGGTGTACATGCCTACTCGGGATCTTATAACATCGGTGAGATCGTTAACGTAGATCAGAAAAAGCGTAGAACCTAGAATAGAACCTTGAGGGACACCCGCGTTCGTATGGTAGTTTTGGGAGGTATGTTCGTTTAATACTACCTTCATTGTGCGATTAGAGAGGAATGACTAGATTAGGTCATACAATAGTCCAGTTATACCATAGCTCCGCAGATTGCGTAGAAGGCCAACATGCCAGACTCTGTCAAACGCCTGGAAATATCCAGGACAACGATTCGAGCTTTGCCATTCTAGTTGAGAGCCTGATATATATACTCAGTGATGGTCGTTAGCATATCAGCAGTAGACCTGGTGAAGAGGAAACCGTACTGTTTGTCCGAGAAGAGTCTGTGGGCTGTGAGATGCTTAACAACCTCGGCGTCGTGTTGGAATTGAGGTATGTAGTTCATTTAAACACTTTCCATCGAAATAGCGAAAGAGCAACAATACGCTTACAACGATTCGTTTGTGAAAACGAGACTGTATAGTGGAAAACAAGTAGCTCACGAATATACACAGATGCTATTGAGATTGGTAACTCTATCTGGGTTATTGAGAGTGAAAGAAAACTGGGAAAACGATAACGAATGTGGAAGGACATGGGAAACAAACTGGATTCAAGAAGACAGAAAATGGCGATCGACGATGACTTTAATTTTTTTGAATGTCGTAGCTAGGAAAAATGAAAGCCAGAAGAGAATTCTACAAGGAAGAAATAAGCATCAATAAATAAGTTAGCATATAATTTACGCTTGTAATTATCAAGACCTAACTGCCAATCTAGCATATGTTGAATATCCTTCTTCCGAAATTCTGAAATCCGAAAGTTTTTAAGTTGCTGACATGATTTACCGCAAATGAAAAACTTCAGCATTGAAACGTTTCTAGACGATGTGCATCTGTTGTAAGTTAATTCATCAGCCCTGGGCGGTGGCTCCTTAGCCCAAATCCGTAGCGTACGTTGGCCTCAGTTTTTTTGTTAGCGATCGTTACAGCAACATCTCTGTCCGTAAATTACTTACCATGTGTTTCGTTCGCAGTAAAGATATTATTCAGAATGTCAAAAAGTCAGTAGTGATCATGTATTTTTATTTTTGTACATATCTGTCAGTTAAGTGCCATACGTGACACACGCTTCGGGCGATCATGTCTCGAAATAGACAGACTCATTAGACAGATTATCTCGCAGTAGGATGCCATTACTTTCTGCGGTAGACTGGTTACCAGCCAGGGATATAAAGCCCAATCTGTCCTGAGATAGATTAATATATTTTTTTAATCATTTCACCCCAAGCAAGGCATTTCACTGCCACTATTGCGCAGGGAGTTACATAAAGGAAAGTGGTGAGAAAGAGTGGTTAGTTATAGGAAATGTCGGAAGGAGGGTGATAGACGGATGAGGATACCGAGGATGGGGGTTGGGTAGCTGGGAAGAGTGTTTGAAAGAATGGATGCGAGTTAGTGTGATGAGAGGTGTCTATTGACCTTACATCTAAATTCCTGGAGATTGTAACTGTCGGGGAAGCAAGTATATGGAAGGGAATTCCACAGGCGGGAAGTGCGAGAAAAGAAGCTGTTAGAGTAGAAATTGCGTTTACATTTTATCTGTTTCACTGTAAAAGAGTGGGACCTAGATGCTAATCTAGTATCTCGTGTAAATTCATATCTAAGGGGCACCAGTGATCTAAGTTCATCGGAGCAGAAGCCGTGAAAGTATTTATAGAAGAGGCACAGGGAAGCCACATCACGCCGGTGAGAGAGTGACTGCAGTCAGGCTGCCAAGTCGGTATCGATCATATAACAGATTCTCCGTTGTATTTTGTCAAGAACCTCGAGGAGAATAGCAGGGGCAGCCGACCAGATGTAGCAGCAGTATTCAATACACGGGCGGATGGTAGATTTATATATGTGCAGAATGGACTCAGACAGCAAAAACTTCCGGGCCCTTCGTAGAGAACCGACTTTTATAGCAGCGGTTCCCAAGGGTATTTGCGCGTAAGTGAGTGCAAGAAATGCAACTGAAATTCGAACTCGGCTCCTCGATTTGTCGTTTCGAGTCGATATCCACTGCACAACAGCGCACATCGTAAAAAAGATTACTCTTATTTGACATCTTACTTTAAACACTTAAAAATCTATGTGAGCATTACCTGACTAGCGACATTAACCATATCTAAACTTATTTATAAATGGAACTTTGTCTCTGTGTGTGTATGTGTGTGTGTGTGTGTGCCCTATATCTATAGACTCCGAAACGGCTGAACCGATTTTCTTGAAAATTTACAGTTTTATGATAAGCGTCTGCGAGTGTTCTTAGCTAGGTTTTGTGTTGAGGTACCCCAGATAAATATCGAAAATCGATAATCGAAAAAATCGGGTTATAGAAGGAGTGGTTCGATTTTAATCAAATTTGATACACTCACAGACAAAGACATAAGAAACGATATTCAGAAGTTTCAAGGTTGCAGTTCTTATAATAGTGCGGAAAATCAATAATATATATATATATATATATATATATATTAAAGGCAAGGTGTTTGTATGTGTGTCTGTTTTTCTGTCTGTATGTCCTTTATACAAATCTACAATTTTTATCCGATTCTCACCAAACTTCATACAAATATTCTTTAGGCTGAGTCTGAGCTCCAGAACCATGGATTAGTTTTAAATCTTTCATTACACCCGAGCAACGCCGGGCTATACTGCTAGTCTTATATAAAACTAATTTCAGGGTATATGTTATTTATATAAAACTACCTTCAGAGTATGTTATTTATATTGAATTACCTTCAGAGTATATGGAGATTTTCTAAGTGCTGCTTAGATGTGGCACAAGGCCGAAAGTATGGGACACCCAGTGAGGATCGAACTCACTAATCAATTGTAATGGTTCTAGCAAGACAAACTTGCTAACCATTACACCACCTCGAAGTGCCCAGCTTCAGAGTATATGTATAAGCCGTGTCATGAAGTGTAAAGGGACGCCATGTGTATACTTGGGTTGCTTTCCGAAACTGCATTATTTTATTTAAATGTTACATGCAAATTAGTGCAATGGATATCGGCTCGGAATGCGAAATCAAAGAGCTGAGTTCAAATCCTAGTTGAATTTGTGCCATTCACTTACGTGCAAATACCCATGGGAAAGGTATTAATCCATCTCTTCTCTCTCCAGCTATGGGTTGAATAGCAGGACAGATTAGGTTTTTTAATTTTGTTTTTACCGCAGAAAAAATTGCAACCTCATTACGGGAAAATCTTCTGCCTATTCAGTCATGGATCGCAAGAGACATGATCTCCCAAGCGTGTATAACGTAAATAACTGATATACAAATTAAATAGCCTGTATTCCAAAATCTAAAACCAAAGCACTTCCGGTCTCAAGAACTTCGGATAAAGGATTCTTAACCTGTACGTTGAAGTTAAAAAGTTTAAATAAAATACTCCCCCCCCCCAAAAAAAAAAAGAAATTCCACTAGAACAATTGCCATGAATATTCGTAGGAAAACACGGGTAAGTACGTTACGATCGAGGAAAAGTGTCTGAAATCGAGATGAAACTGAGAATATCTAGTCGGGACCGGTAGGATTACAAATGCTTCTTTGGGTTTTGTCAAGAATTTCTTGATGCATAGCAGAAGCACCGGCCCAGATGTGGTAGCAATATTCGATACACAAACGACTTATAAAGATGCAAAATAGATTCTGTCGAGAAAGAGCGACACGGTGGACCAACATTCCTAGTAACAAAGCCAGCAATTGCTTTCATATAACTGTTCCACTTCCTGTCAGTTGAAAATGTTTGGCCGCGAATTACATTACATCAATTCGAAAAGCTCTGGTTGAGACTAGAGTTATTCCGCCATTTATCGCTGCATAACGCTGGCCCCCAGAACCTCAGAAATCTCAACTTCAGTCTCGTATGTCGCGACATGTTCATCAGTTAAGTACAAATGTATAAAATTGGGTCGTAAGTAAAATAGGAAGAATTTAGGCAACATAGCTTACCTGTAAGCAGGTAGGTTGCACATACCTATGTGCCCACCTGCCCATTCACCTTTCTGGATGCTGATCCACGCCCACCGCATCGGATTTCGATTCTGGCAATGATTCACCCCGTGTTTGTTTCTCTAGCGTCATCCATTACGTTTCCTTAGTAACACCAATGAGCTTCAGATAAATTGGCTGATGTTTTATTTTAACGCCTCAACACAACAAGCCTATGAAGGCGTGGCGTAATGCGCACACGTGGTAAGCAATGTCAAACCCGGTTAATGTTTGTATAAGTAACTGCCCCAGACTATCAGTAACCGCAAGTAATTCCTACGCGGTTGTCGTAGAGCAAAGTGACGTCTTCTTTAATATTCCACTAGCAGTATAGTCCGGCGTTGCTCGGGTGTAATGAAAGCTTTAAAACTAATCCATGGTCCTGGAGCTCAGACTCAGCCTAAAGAATATTTGAAATAATAAAATAATTACGACAATTTACGAATCGCACCTAATATATATATATATACTAGCAGTATAGCCCGGCGTTGGCCGGGTGTAATGAAAGCTTTAAATCTAATCCATGATCCTGGAGCTCAGACTCTTTGGACGTTGGCACGAAAGACTAAAAAGCAATAGTTATTTCCAGTTAAAGCGAAACCGTAGACTGAAAGAAAAATGAATGGATGTAAGTCAAATTTTGATTTCCTGGTATCGATATCAAATAAGATTTTTTCGTCGTAAACTGAATTTTGAAGGCTAAATAAGTCCTCTGAGTAAATGGTACCATGGCTGAGACTAAGAACTACAATTATACCTTCTTAGAGCCAAACCCGAAGCAAAAACTAAAATAAAAGGGCTGAAAAAATACAGACATACAAGCAGATAAACAGACACACACACAAACATCTTGCCTTTAATATATATATATATATATATATATATTATCGATTTTCTGCATTATTGTAAGAACTGCAACCTTGAAACTTCTGAATATCATTTCTTATATCTTTGTCTATGAGTGTATCAAATTTGTTTAAAATCGGACCACGATTTTTTCGATTATCGATTTTCGATATTTATTGGGGGTACCTCGTCACAAAACCTAGCTAAGAACACTCGCAGACGCTTATAGTACAACTGTGTAAATTTTCAAGAAAATCGGTTCAGCCGTTTCGGAGTCTATAGGTAACGGACACACACACACACACACACACACACAAAGTTCCATTTATAAATAAGTTTAGATGTTCATTCAGGACGTGGGAGATCAGTTTTTCTCCACAGTGTTATATGTATATTCCTGTTGTGCCATCCATCCACATCAAGTAGATTACTCGCTCTTTTCGCCCTCGATCACAGCTCTCTACCACATCTACTAACACAAATCTGTTAAGTAGGTTATTCACGGTTTCTTCTTGTGATCATGGCTCTTCACCACATCCTGTTTGTTGTTCCTCTAAGTAACTTTCGAACCTTTACAATTCATTTTAAAACCTATTCTGACCTTCCATCTAAACAAACATATCAAGTATGTTGCTCACTGGTTTCGACTGCGATCATGACTCTCCGCTACAACCATTTCCTGAAACTTATCAAACAGATTACTCACTGGTTTCTCATACGGTCCGGTCATGACTATCCACTACATCTTTTCTTTTGTTGCTCTAATAAAACTTTTAAAACTTTACCATTTCTCTTTATTTCTGTCTTGTCAAGTAGGTTACGCAGTATTTCCTCTTTCCGTGTGGTAATGGCTCTTCACTACATCCTGTTTTTGTTGCTCTAACAACTTTTGATCCTTTACCATTCCTCTTGATCCTACTCTGACATCCATCCACACAAACTTGTCAAATATGTTGCTCATTGTTTCCTTCTTTGGTGCGGTCATGGCTCTCTACTACATCCTGTCTTTTTTTTTGTTGCGTAAAGTAATATTTGATTGTTTACCATCGCTTTTTGTTCCTATTGTGACACCCATCCACACAAAGATATCTAGTTTGTTAGTTACTGTTTTCTCCTGCAATGCAGTCATGGTTCTCCACTACATCCTGTCACTTTTGCTTTGAATAAAATTTTATTCTTTACAATTCCGTTTACATCCTGATCTTACATACATCCGCATAGAAATTTTAAGTAGGTTACTCACTGTTTCCTTCTTTGTTACAGTTTTAACTCTCCACTATATCTTAGTTTTTTATTGCACTAAATGACCTTTGATTTTTTATTTTTGTGGAACTGTTATATGGAAGCAATTGCTAGTTTTGTTACTAGGAATGTTGGTCTACCATGTTGCTCTAGACGATTCTTTCTCGACAGAATCTATTTTGCATCTTTCTTTTCACTCTTTTTTTTATTTATTTATTTATTTATTTTTCAATTGGAGTAGATAGACTAAACTATCGCCCGGGTCACACTCCACCCTCCTCTATTGAACAGGTGAAAAGGCTCATCCCTTGTTTCCTGTTTAGGATGTAGTTTCCGGTTTTCTCTTTTCCAATCTTTTCACTCTTACGTAGCCCCCTGCGCATCAGTGGCGTTTTTGCCTTGCTTGGGATGATATGATAAAAAAAAAATATATAAAAAAATAAGTCTACCATTCATTTGTGCATCCTCTCTTTTGTTGTTGTAATTAACTTTGTCATTCCTCCATGTTTTTCTTTTGACATGCATTCGCATAAACTCATTACTGTATGTCCTGGGGGTGTTCAATTCTCTATGCCCTTCTTCCTCAAATTACAACAGTTTCTTTCTGATAATAAGTATAAGTTTTCTTTAAGTTTCTATTAAAACTTTCCCCCTTGTCCTCACATGTTCTGCTTACGGCCACAAAGCGTTGAAACACTGGTTTCCGTGAGATCACAGAAGTTAATCAACATCGCGCCTGGTCAAAGCCTAGATGGGTGACCACTTGGGAATGCAAGGTGTTGTAAGATGTGTCGTTTGTACAATAGTTAATGGCTTAGAGTTGTTAATAAGAGAGCCAAGTTTCAATTCTCATTGTGTAAATTACATTCAGTGACACGCAAATATCGTTCGGAAAGTAGAGAAGGCATCTTCTCTATAGAAAGTAGAACAGCCATCATCTCCAAAGAAAGTAGAACAGTCATCTTCTTTAATGAAAGTAGAGCAGGCATCTTCTCTAAAAAAAGTGGAAGAGGGAAACAGGCAAAAGTAGAGCAGGCAATCAGTAGAGCGGGCATCTTCTATAATGAAAGTAGAGCAGGCATCTTCTCCAAAGAATGTAGAGTAGGCATCTCCTATAAAGAAAGTAAGTAAACAAGCAAAAGTAGAGCAGGCAAAACACTAGCGCAGGCATCATTTCTAAAGAAAGTAGAGCAGGCATCTTCTTTAAAGAAAGTAGAGCAGGCGAACAGGCAAAATAGAGCAGGCAATCAGTAGAGCAGGCATTTTCTCTAAAAAAAATAGAGCAGACAAACAGGCAAAGTAGAACAGGCAATACAGCATAGGAGGCATTTTCTCTAAAAAAAATAGAGCAGACATCTTATTTAAAGAAAGTAGAGCAGGCGTCTTTTCTAAAGAAAGGAGAACAGGTATTTTCTCTAAAGAAAGCAGAGCTGACAAACAGGCAAAAGTAGAGCAGACATTTAGTAGAGCAGGCATCTTCTGTAAAGAAACTAGAGCAGGCATCTTCACTAAAGAAAGTAGAGCACGCAAACAGGCAAAAGTAGAGCAGGCAATCTTTAATCTGTATATTACGAACGAATTTAAAGAGTTGTCCGAACGTAAATCCCTTTTATGCTCGTAAATACGGAC
Source organism: Ascarosepion bandense (assembly GCA_037127315.1). Taxonomy (NCBI): domain Eukaryota; kingdom Metazoa; phylum Mollusca; class Cephalopoda; order Sepiida; family Sepiidae; genus Ascarosepion; species Ascarosepion bandense. The sequence goes on along the minus strand of JBBBDQ010000375.1, from coordinate 4,646,142 downwards.
TTTTAGATTCCGAGCTGTTTCGCCGTTATAAGTATTATTACATTGCTATATATCTATTTGTTAAATGCACACATCTGAAGTGATGTTGGATTTATTTTTCTTCCTAATTATATATCCGATTGTCATCGTGGTAAAGAATCTAGTATTAGGGATTCAAATTTTGTAGATAGACTTTTAGAGAGTAGGATTATGAGTTTTGTGTTGTTAATGTTAGAAATGCTATCGGGGGTATCTAAATTTGGGCGGGGGGTATCTAGGTTTTTGGGGGGGAATTTGTAGATTTTACATGTTCGTTTTATAGTGTTGAGGATGAAATGATGTGGGCAGTGAAAAGGTTTAAATGTTTTTAAATGTTTCATTTCTTCGCCTCAGGATTCTGGAATACACAACACATCACTCGATAAGTTCCAGGCCTGACATATAGATGGCGCCACGAATAAAAAAAAACCATATGATTTTTATGAAGTACTAACCTTCAAATGGCACTTGACAAAATTTGGACCCAATCGGATTATTATTATTTTCTTTGCCTGGTGTTTCTCTGGGTTTTTCCTCACGTTGTTGTTCCACTGTTCGCGTCATCAGTCTATTAAAGTTTTGGTTTATTTTCCCGCGGTGATGGATCCTATATCATCAAACCATTAGGGGTTTTTGCATTTTGAAGTTTAATCGCTTAATCTGAATAAATTGATTTAACTTTTCTCTCCTTATTTTATATAAAAACAACAATAAATTTCTGAAAGAAAAAAAAAGGTATTACCAGCAATAAATGACCCGCCGAGGTTGACATGCCATAAAAACAAAACAACCAAACAATGATTTAAAATGCCCCTTTTACAAACCGGCATAAACTTTTCTCTTTCTCAGCGAACGATCCCCTGAGGCTCGCCTCCCCTCCGCTGCTGGCCTTGGGTGGCAATCCGAAGTATCCTGATTCATATAGCTTCGGGAAGCATTTGATTGTTTCGTTAGATTCCGTTGTATTGATATGTTCTTTTTATCTGATTTGGTATGTGAGCTTACAGAAGCTAGTCCGGAGGTTAGTGTGGCCGACTTTGTTTTCATTGATCGTAAATTTGGGTTCCTTGGCCAGTAGTATCAGTCCTTCTTCATTTAACGACTTTATTAGATCTGTGATCAGGTTTTCTTTGCCTGATGTTTCTTCCTCACGTCTATTAATTTTTTTGTTTGTTTTCTCGCGCTGATGGATTCTAGCTACGTGGTATGCCTCTTTGCATTTGTTAATGATTTGATTTGCCTGGTCTGTTGTAGTCATTTTGTTTAGCTCTCTGTTTTGTAGGGTCATCGTTCTCTTCCTTTTTTTATTTCGCTATAGAGATGTCGGATATTTGTGTGGAGGATGCCGACATGTATCAGTCTCTTTCGGTGTTGAAATTTGTTGGAGCTGAAGAAGGCGGGAAAGTGAATTTGTCTACTAAGAATAATATTGAAATAAATAAAAATTAAAGCTATGTCGGAATTGAATCGCTTTCAAAACGGATTTCGTAAAAAATTACAGTCTGTTCAATATTTTTTGGTGTAAATGAGACATCCCGGTAATAGTGGTGACGAGGAATCGAAACTAGGACAAAAATACATTGTTGCTTCGGCGCACATAATGACAATGATGACAAAAAATTAGAACTACGTTAGTGTATTTTTCTTCTCTGTGAGCAAAGAAAAAACTCAGATATTCTTGAATAATAATCTGATAATAATCTCAAATGGCAAAAATACAATGCCAACAACAACAGTTGTTGGATCTTCAGAAACAACAAAGTTAATTGAAGTGATTCAAAAGAAAACGGAAAATTCTCTAAATTCTTTTATTCCAAACGCGGTGAAAAATCCCATGCAATTTACTGAATTTACATGCAATTCAGATAATAGAATTACCTATTCTGCGCATTTTAGTAGATTTGAGCAACTTACAGAAATGTTTTAAACGACTGGGAAGACGAGAAAAATAAGACTTTTGTTGAGAATGTTGACACTAATAGAATATGAAAAATACTGTAATTTTATACTACTGAGAAAACCATGAGAAATTTGCTTTGAAGAAACAGTATTCTGAGTAAAATGTTGAGCATGAAAAGTTCGTTATTCAATACTCGTTGAAAGCTGAAAAAAGAAGACAAAGTTTTTTCACATTTGATAGAATCTTTAACAAGGAGTCTGAAAGATTCAAATTAAACGAGGTGACTCCGTATATGTTTAAAGGATTCATTTTTATTCAAGAGTTAATGACAAAAAAATACGCAGAAATACGTGCTAGAATCCTAACTAAACTGGAGCAGATTAAAAAGTTAACATTACAGGAAATATTGGATGAATGTAAGAGAATCCTAAGTCTGCGACGTGATACGTAGGAAAGTGAAGAAAAAGAATGCGCATATATACAAACCAAAGAAAGTATGAATAAAGAATGATTAATCCATCTTTCAGATGTGGAAGGTTACATCTCAAAGACGAATGTCTCTTTAAGAATTTAAAGTGCTAAAGTAGAACATAAAAATTCACTCTGTAAAACTAAAGCAAGGTGAAAATCTCATAGAAAAAAAAATTTCTGCACAGCGTCGAGATAGAAAAGAATAATTATAAAAATTCCAAGAAATTTGTGTATGTGAAAATTAATAATGTGGATGTAAAAATGTAAATATACTCTGGTAGTGATATCAAAATAATTAATGAAGCCACATGGAAAGAAAAAAGAAAACAAAAGAACTTCGAAAATTGCACATGACTTGTCCGGTGGGGGAAAAGAAGTTATTTGTTATTTGTGAAATGACTTGCAGCCTTTCATTTCGTAACAAGTGAATAAAAGCTAAGAATTATGTATTAAAGTAACTACAAACTTATTCGGTACTGATTGGATGGAATTATTCGAGTTATGGCATTTACCTAAAAATATTTATTGCAAAAATATAAGTAGTCAAATGGAAAAAATGTGAAAATTTAAAGGAAGAATTGAAAAAATGTTTCCGGGTGTTCAGTCGAATAAGTTGGTTCAGTGTTCCAAAGTCAAAACAAATTTTCAGGTGAAAAAAGGGTCGACGCCAGTATTTAAACCGTAACATAGTGTTCCGTTCGAAGCTCAAATCAATGAGGAATTAGATAGATTTTAAAAAATGGGTGTAATTGAAAAAAATTGACCATTTAAAATAGGCAGCACTAGCAGTGTATCTAAAGAAAAAAAAATCGGGTTTGTACTGATTTTTTGACTGAGTTAAACAAATCTTTGGAATCATCTAACTACCCATTATCAAAATCCAGAGAAAAGTTTTTGCAAGATTGAATGTAGAAAGCATTTTTTGAAGCTGGATCTTTCTGAAAAATATTTGCAAATACAGGTTGAAGACAAATGTAAAAGAAGAACGATAGAAAGAAGAAAAGAGCAAATAAAGAAAAAATATGGCGAAAGAAAAACATGGGTCACCCAAAAGACATTGAAATCAATTAAAGAAAAGGTTTACTGAAGAAAGGCCCGCAAGAACGGAAAAACTTCTGCAAGTCCTGTATGATATTTTTGATGTACTAACACCTTAAGAATTTGTTAAACGTACAAGTATAAGTACCATAAAAGAAAACGTACGGAAAAACTAGTGGTTGACTCAAAAAGAAAAAAATACAAACTTTAGAACTTAGCGAACTCGCCAGAAAGAGGAGAAGGTGAATATTAAGGAATAAAATTGGAGTAGATAGACTAAACTATTGCCCGGTTCACACTCCACCCGCGTCTATTGAACAGGTGAAGAGGCTCATCCCTTGTTCCTTGTTTAGGATGTGGTCTCCGGTTTTCTCTTTTCCAATCTTTTCAGTCCTTTATTTTTCAATTGGAGTAGATGGACTAAACTATCACCCGGTTCACACTCCACCCACGTCTATTGAACAGGTGAAGAGGCTCATCCCTTGTTCCTTGTTTAGGATGTGGTCTCCGGTTTTCTCTTTTCCAATCTCTTTACTCTTACGTAGCCCCCTGCACATCAGTGGCGTTATTGCCTTGCTCGGGGTGATATGATTTTAAAAAAAATAAAATAAAATAAAATAAAATATTTAAGAAAATAGAAAATCTCAAAATGGGTGTGATAGAGTAAATAAGACGCCCCCGGTAACACAAATAAGCTAAGCAAGACGCCCTAAATAAAAAATATTCAGAGTTTCACCCTAGCACGAAACTGTCAGTCAAGCTCTCTGACTCCAAGCAGAGAGGGGATCGGTCTACGGACTGGGACTCAGAGAGCTTGTCTATCTTTCTTAGCCAGACAAGCTCTCTGTTCTCGAGCAGAGTTCGACTCAGTCGGAGCTACGGTACAAAGGGTCGGCCGAGAAAAATAAACAAGCATAGGGACCGATCACGCGTACGCGGGGGCTGGGTAAATTTTGACACTTGACCCGTCAAGTCAAGAGTGTTCAATCCCGTAACCGAACCGGGAGCGTTCAACAGGAAGAACATACCATAAAGTCGTAAATGGCTACTGTTTATGAAATTTCGCTTTCTCCACGGTGCTCCATCGGCTAGCGAGAGTATAAATAAATCATTCTCATACAGGCCTGTTTCGCTGTATCACAGCTCATCATTGCGGGTAGATTAACCGTTCGCTTCAAGCCGGATAATGATTTGTCACTTGTCGGAGATCAACCCACCAAGCTATATATATATATATATATAGTTATCCACATACAAGCCTGTTTCGGTTTATCAGTGTTGCTAGACATCCACTTGTTTCCAGTCGGGATCAAAACTCTACCGATTTCGTGTCAGTCGGGTCAAGGCTCAGAGAGGAGGAACTTTTAGGGTGTTATATAAACGCGTGTATACACACGGCAGCAACAGAGAGAACTCAATTCATGACTGAAGAGTAATGCGAAAGTAATAACACACACACACACACACACACACACGCACACATACATACATACATACATACATATATTTTAATCATATTACCCCGAGCAAGGCGGTAACGCCACTGATGTGCAGGGGGCTACGTAAGAGTTAAAAGATTAGAAGAGAGGAAGCCGGAAACCACATCCTAAACAGGGAACAAGGGATGAGCCTCTACACCTGTTCAATAGACGTGGGTGGAGTGTAAACCGGGCGATAATCTAGTCTATCTACTCCAATATATATATATATATATATATATATATATATATATATATATATATAACTCGTTTACAAATGAAAAATATTCAAAAGTTCTACAATATAATTGTATTGAACACTTTTTAATACAACTGTGTACTGGTCTATTTTAATTATGACCAAAAACGAACGAATTATATATATATATACACTACTGGCCATAATTATTAGGAAACCCCAGTTTTTTAAAAGAAATGATGCATTTCATACAATTTTTAGTAGATAATTCTAAATGAAAATAGAATTATTCTTTTGTTATTATTATTTGCAAAATTTTACAAGGCAAAAAAGCAAAGATGTACTCATCCAAATCACCCTAAAATTTCTTCATTCTTTCATTGATGAAACTACAATATAGGTAATTATTAAATATTTATTAAATATTCATTTGATGCACATGTCATTGTGCAAATTCATTTGATGCACACGTTATTGTGCAGTATCAACAAAAGAACCCTTCTATTTTCATTTACAATTATTCAGTCAGTCAGTTAAGTGCCATACGTGATACACGCTTGGGCGATCATGTCTCGAAAGAGACATGACTGACTGGGCAGAAGATTATCCCGCAGTAGGTTGATATTGCTTTCTACAATTATTCACTTGGCAATAAATAATAAAAAATAGGATGAAATGCATCATTTTTTAAACACTGGGATTGCCTATAATTATGGCCGGTAGCGTATATATATATATATATATATATATATATATATATATATATATATATATATATATATTCCATACCGAAAATTATATTTCGTTGAATAGCTATTTTAGCGAAAAAACTCTCACGTCATCAACAACGATCCAAAACAAAAAATTATACTTGAATTAATAAATTTTTGTTATGGATCGTTGGTGATGAAACGGAGGCTTTCTCGCTGAAATACCTATTTAACGGAATGTAATTTTCGGAATTTATATATATATATATATATATATATATATATATATATATATATATATATATATTTGGCTCTGTAAATAGATAATTCTATTTACATCGAGCCCTTCACCTTGATCATTTCTAATATTGATAAAATTGGTATTAATATGATGTGGTTTTTGGGATTTTACCTAAATACATTTCCTTTTCTGCATTTAAAATAATATATATATATATATATATATGTGTGTGTGTGTGTGTGTGTGTGTGTGTGTGTGTGTGTGTGTGTGTATATGTTGATTGTTTAATTACTTAGGTTTTGGTCATAATAAAATTGGACCAGTGCACATTCATATAAAAAAGTGTTCAATAGGATTATATTGTAGAACTTTTGAACATTTTCCAGTTGTAAACAAGATATTACGCGACCTAGGTTTCTACCATGAGAGGTGTCTTCGTGAGATTTTCAGTTATTGCAAATCGCTTGAAGACACCACTCATGGTAGAAACCTAGGTCGCGTAATAACTCGTTTACAAATGGAATATATATATATATATATATATAACACAGGATGAGCATTACGGAGTAACGGATACCAAGTCAGAATGAGAAATCAAAGAGCTGAGTTCAAATTTCACTCTCGTTCATTGTATTCACTTATGTGAAAATACCCTTGGAAATAGTATGAATTCATCTCTTCTTCTCCAAGCTATGGATTGTATAGCAGGATATGCTGTATACTATGGCCTTGGTTGGTAGCCGGTCTGTCGCGGAGGGGAATGGAGACCTACTGTGGGAGTGTCTTCTGTTTGATCAACCATGGATTGAGAAAGACATAATTTACCTTTACCACTTATTAGTATAAGTTGAATATTGGATACTGGTGTCATATCTGGTCGGGTGCTTCTGCTATCCACTCAGGTGTCCTTGACAAAATCCAACGGAGAATCTGTAATGTGATCGAACCCAACTTGGCAGCTCAGATACAGTCACTTTCTCACCGGCGCAATGTGGCTTCCTTGTGTCTCTTCCACAAATACTTTCACGGCTTCTACTCTGATGAACTTAACTCACTGGTGCCCCCTATATATGAATTTACTCGAGCAACAAGATTAGCAACTAGGTCCCACCCTTTTACTGTGAAACCAATAAAATGTAAATGCAAATTCTACTTCAGCAGCTCCTTTTCTCGCACTTTCCACTTGTGGAATTCCCTTCCATTTACTTTCTTCCCTGACAGCTATAATCTCCAAGAATTTAAATGTAAAGTCAATAGTCATCTCCTATTTCACTAACCTGCATCCTCTCTCTCATGATCCTTTCTCTGTCCACTTCACTCTCATCAGTATTCTCATCCTTCTCTTACCCACTTCCCGACACTCATTGTAACCTGTTACTCTTCCTCCTATGTAACCCCTTGCAAAATAGTGGCAGTAAAATGCCTTGCTTGCGGCAATATGATTATAATAAAAAAGTTCTCTTTCCACTGCATTCTTTCTCATATCCCCTCAATTGCAATATCCTTATTGTTAATTTCACTCAAAGTTGTTTTCTGTTGCCATAGAAGGATATGACAATACAACCATGAAATTGAAACACACTATTGGTCAGGGATCAGTCACCTTCAGTGCCATGATAAACTTTTTGTACAGCAAATGAAGTCACATACAGTGTGATAAAGGTTAACCTTCATGCCTACAAAAAATGGTGTATCCAGAGAACAGTTGTTCCCTTAACACTGCTATTGGTGTATGCACTTCTGATTCCCTCAGATTATAAACATATGTGAAGTAAGTAAAAAGCAATATGTATGATTTACTACCATGGCCCCAAAAAGAGTGATCATTTTGTATAGTGATTGTAATATAAAATCGATCCCCCATTTAATATCCACATTGTAATTTTTTTGTTTATAAAATTCTGATTAGGTATGAATCTACCCATTCCCTCCCCAGCAAAGATTTTTTTTAAAGATTTATTATTTACCATTTTAGGATAAGAAACAAATAGAAAATATTTATAAATATTTATCAATTTAATGTTTCACTTTTATTAAAATTTCATCAGAAAATGAGATAAACAGTAAAAAAAAAACATTTTTTGTATTTTTATTTTTGTGTTACTTGATATTCATTGGTTAATCAGGTTTCATATATTTTCGACTTGTTAAACATTAGTATAACTTATGGTATTCCAATTTCAAGGATAGACAATGCATCCTTTCAAAATTCCAATAACTTAACAGATTCAAAGCTTAACTGAAAAATCATAAGTGTTACTTTTTGTATAATAATTCTTACATGTCTATGTGAGATTCAGATGGTATTGTATATCCATAAGTGTGTATGAATTGTATCTCTTCAGGACATTGGGGATCATGGCTCTCTACAATACTCTGTTTTTTTGTAGCGCTTAACAAATTTGTCCTTGTTATTTTTCTTACACCGTGTTACGATATCTCTTTACTGAAGATCGCTACGTGGATTATGAGTTTATCTCTATTTCTGTGATGAGGGAGTATTTACAGTATTTACATAATTCAGACTATTGTCCTCATCTATGTTGCCATTTGCACGACATTTCGGCCGTTGTACGCTCCGGCCTTCTTCAGGTGCTAGGAATTTCGAACCGAACACTTTATTACAATCACTGGAGTATATGAACTCTATTCCTTTGCGTAGTTAGCCTCTATTGGAAGTCATGAGTTATCTGCCTCTGACCCTGTAAGTTGCTTGTTCACCACTGCTGTAACCTGGTATTGAACTCACTACTCTTTGGATCAAGTCACAGGAACTAACCAACGTCTATATCCACTAGGCCATGTGTCCTTAAGGTTATAAATTGTTTTCAATGTGTGTGTGTGTGTGTGTGTGTGTGTGTGTGTGTGTGTGTGACAGAGAGAGAGAGTGTGTGTGTGTGTGTGGGTGTGACAGAGAGAGAGAGAGTGTGTGTGTGTGTGTGTGTGTGTGTGTGTGTGTGTGTGACAGAGAGAGAGAGAGAGAGTGTGTGTGTGTGTGCGTGTGTGTGTGACAGAGAGAGAGAGTGTGTGTGTGTGTGTAGTGGACATTATGTTTGGTGATTTTCTTTGTATGTTGATTTGGGAATGTTTTTAGGTATTTACTATTTCTTTTAAGAAATGTTTTTGAATAATATTTTATCCATATAGGCTATTTAATTCTATACTCACTTTTATTTAATATATACTAACAGTATAGCCCGGTGTTGCTCGGGTGTAATGAAAGCTTTAAAACTAATCCATGGTCCTGGAGCTCAGACTCTTTGGATGTTGGTACGAAAGACTAAAAAGCAATAGTTGTTTCCAGTTAAAGCGAAACCGTAGACTGAAAGAAAAATGAATGGATGTAAATCAAATTTTGATTTCCTGGTATTGATATCAAATTTTCTGCACAATTGTAAGAACTGCAACCTTGAAATTTCTGAATATCGTTTCTTATGTCTTTGTCTTTGGGTGTATCAAATTTTATTAAAATCGGACCACTCCTTCTATAACCCGATTTTTTCGATTATATTTTCGATATTTATCGGGAGAACCTTGACACAAAACCTAGCTAAGAACACTCGCAGACGCTTATAGTACAACTGTGTAAATTTTCAAGAAAATTGGTTCAGCTGTTTCGGAGTCTATAGATAACACACACACACACACACACACACACACACACACACACACACACACACAGAGTTCCATTTACAAATAAGTTTAGATTCATCGGAATAAGAAATAAGACTATTGAATTTTTTTTTTTCAATTGGAGTAGATAGATTAGGATGCGGTTTCTGGTTTTCTCTTTTCCAATCTTCTCACTTTTTTTTCAATTGGAGTAGATAGATCTATCTACCACCCGGTTCACACTCCACCCACGTCTATTGAACAGGTTAATAGGCTTGTCCCTTGTTTCCTGTTTAGGATGTGGTTTCCGGCTTTCTCTTTTCCGATCTTTTCACTATTACGTAGCCCCCTGCACATCAGTGGCATTACCGCCTTGTTCGGGGTGATACGATTAAAATATATATATATATATATATATATATATATATATACCTGTCTATTACAGTTTCATCTATTCATTGCTCTATCTATCTATCTATCTATCTATCTATTACAGTTTCTTCATTGTCTGTCTATTTAGCTAGTTATCGTTGCAGGACTAAGAACTTTTCGTAAACCTATTCTATTTCACATAATTCAGGACAAATATGTCGTTCATGATGCTCTTAAACAATCCAGGAATTGGTTTTGTGAACTTCTGTAATTTCAGTAACCGGTACACGTGAAACTGTTGAAACGAACGTTATCAATAAACAATGTTGGATTTATGTGCAATTCTAACTCTGTAGAAATATCTAAAACGCAGTCGAACAACATACGAGATTTGCACTTTATACTCCTGAGCCAAAGACGATAATGAGAACATTTGCTTTAAGTGGTTACATTTCCGTTTGCTGAGTGTAGGAGGAGGAAAACAGTTGAATTCAAAATGGTGGTTACTTATCGTCTGTTTATAAAAGTTTAATATATTTTTTTATAAAAAGAAACTTAAATGATTCATCTTTAATTCTTGTAATTTTACGACTACGAAAAATCCTCGTTTTCTATTCTTCCAAAAATGTAATGATAAATTGGTTCGAATTTTAGTCGTTACATTTATTTACACGTAAATACCATTGGGAAATCTATGAATAAAACCACCTCAACTTTCCCCAGCTATGGGTTAAACCCTATGGCTTATATCTCAAAATCATTGAAATAAAGCTAATGCAGTATTCACTCTCACAAAAAGAATTATTTTTACAATCCAAAATATATTTCGATTTTAAATAACCCAAACGGGTTCTTCTACGAATTGTATCTCTTCAGGACATTGGCGATCATGGCCCTCTACAATATTCTGTTTTTTGTAGCGCTTAACAAATTTGTCCTTATTTTTTTTAAACCTTGTTACAATATTCCTTTACTCAAGATCGCTATGTAGGTTATGAGTTTGTCTCTATTTCTGAGATGAGATAGTATTTATTTCGATTTTAAATAACCCAAACGGGTTCTTCTACGAATTGTATCTCTTCAGGATATTGGCGATCATGGCTCTCTACAATATTCTGTTTTTTTGTAGCGCTTAACAAATTTGTCCTTGTTGTTATTTTTCTTACACCGTGTTACGATATCTCTTTACTGAAGATCGCTACGTGGGTTATGAGTTTGTCTCTATTTCTGAGATGAGGGAGTATTTACAGTATTTACATTATTCATACTATTGCCCTCATCTATGTTGCCATTTGCACGACATTTCGGCCGTTGTACGCTCCGGCCTTCTTCAGGTGCTAGGAATTTCGAACCGAACACTTTATTGCAATCACTGGAGTATATGAACTCTATTCCTTTGCGTAGTTAGCCTCTATTGGAAGTCATGAGTTATCTGCCTCTGACCCTGTAAGTTGCTTGTTCACCACTTCTGTAACCTGGTATTGAACTCACTACTCTTTGGATCAAGTCACAGGAACTAACCAACGTCCACTAGGCCATGTGTTCTTAAGGTTATAAATTGTTTTCATCTGTTCTTTTTTTGCCTTCCATCTGTCATGTGAGTCTCATGTTTTCCATGCTCCTTTTCCTCACTATGTGCCTTTGAAATTTTAACTGTATCTTCTGAATGTTACGTATGTGTCCTTTTTGTTTCTATTTTTTCTAAAACTCTGTTGTTACTATCATGTTCGGTCCATATTCTCAGCATCTGTTGTAAAGTAGTTTTCGCACTGAAGGTTATAATTGTTAGGGCGCCGCTCCTATTTGACTACAAATGGACTGTTCCCATTGCTATATATAGCAATGGTGGATTCTCTACAGTGGAGTCGCCCAGAGTCACTAGACTGACGGCTCTACGACACTGTCAGCTCTCTGCCTTCGCGTAGAGGGCGCTCTCTGCTTCCGAGCAGAGAGCAATAACCCAGTCGTGGTTCCGCCGAAGGGTAGAACCACGGCTGGGGAAAAATAGACAGATATTTTTGGCCCGGCTATATGGCCGGGAATACCCACAATAAAATGACCATGTGTCACATCCAGCCTTGCGTGGGAAGGCTAGTAAATACAGTCGTCCAGAGTCACTAGACTGACGGCTCTACGACACTGTCAGCCCTCTGCCTTCGGGTAGAGGGTGCTCTCTGCTTCCGAGCAGAGAGCAATAACCCAGTCGTGGTTCCGCCGAAGGGTAGAAGCACGACTGGGCAAAAATAGACAGACATTTTTTGGCCGGGCCATATAGCCCGGAAAACCCAGATATAAACTGACCATGTGTCATATGTTGCCCTTACTGGGAGGGACGACTAAATAATGAGTCGTAGAGAGTCACTTGAGAGTCTCTAATGAGTTACTGAAGAGTCAGTGCGAGTCAGTGAAGAGTTAGTGACACTTCCGCTGGCGTACCGGAAGTAATCACGTATACACACGTCTTACGACGGATTGGACTCTTGTATCTTTCTATTGTAAATATTACTAATCACTTCTGTACATACTAACCGTCTTTCCGCGGAATACAACTTATATTCTGATTCTGTTGTTGAGTTATTCATTTATACTTGGCGACATAACAATAATCGTGCTATGTCGGTTGTTAATCGACTTAACGCAACCAAAATATTAAGAACTTGGTAATCTTCCACTGAAAGCTGACTCCTTAGTATTCGCTATCGTGCTGACTAATATCAACTGCCTACTAGTTCTACTGAACTCCAATAGAAGTCTAAAGAACTCCCATGAACTTCGCAAGTACTGCATGTTAACTCTTATAGGAGGGAGAGTCCATTATCTGAGGAATAGGTGTATTTCCCCATAACAGTATCCTTCTGTAAAACGACATTTCTGTTGGTTTAAGTCTCTTCTTCATGTGTGGGGAGATTGTCTGGCATTCACTGTCATATAGGAAGACTGACAGTTCAGTATTCTTTTCTTTGTTTCGCCGATATTTTTCTGTGCATAAAGGGTTAACAAGGTCTAAAAAAACAAATTAATCCCCCAAAAACCTCTATATCATGCTGGCTGGCCGTTCATATGCGAATATGCCTGTCTGTTAAGGCTGCTACTCAATCACTGTTGTAGAAGGCTGCTCAAGTACATTTGTATTTCTCTAACACCCACACAGCCCAAATGCGGTTTATACTTTAACTATAATAAGCGGACCTTAGTTACGGTTTATGGGAAAGTGCGCATTATCTGGCCTGATGAACAATCGGAATAAGACCTGTACGTTCAAACGCACGGTGACGATGTCTTACAATTTCTTGCTAGCACAGACAGCTCTAAAATAGTTCTGTCTATCCAATTTCACTCAGAAGATTAGATCAACTTGTGGTATGATTTTTTCAGGCACTTTCCTAAGATACCGCATTCTGGGATATTCTCCGCAGGTAATAACATCAGATTCCTGGTAAATCGGATTCCTGGTAAATCGAGCACTATGAGATTCGAACTCGGGCCTCATGGTAGTAAAGTAAACATTCCAACCACTCAGTCGAGCAATCATTAAAAAAATCACCTCTGCTTGGACTGTTCTTTTATTATGTCAAATATACATACATACATACATACATACACACACACACACACACACACATATATATATATATATATATATATATATATATATATATATCCAAGTGAATAAATCACCTCTGCTTGTACTGTGCTTTGATGTCAAATATATATATATATCCAAGTGAATAAAGAACGAAGAAATATTAACAACGTTCAAAACATTAATTTAAAACAATGCTCAATATAGAAATATAGCTATGAATATTTATTATAAGTTATAGTTTAGAATATGTACAAATTATAATTTACTACAAAAGAGTACATTTTGTTTCTACATTGTTTTATCGATGTCGAAACAAAATGTACACTTTTGTAGTAATTTATAGTTTATACATGTTCTAAACTATAACTTATAATATATATATATATATATATATATATATATATATATATATATATATATATATATATATAGGTGCATGACCCAAATGGCCAAAATAAAATATATTTGGGCTCAACCAAAGACACCTTTAAGACCAGGTGGTTTAATCACAGGTCTACATTCAATATAGAAAAATTAAGAAACTGTACTAAGTTGGCTAGCCACGTGTGGAAATTTAAATCAAAATATGCAAAAGACCCAGACATAACGTGGAGCCTTACAACGGTAGCAAAATATGTAAACTGTGCCAAAAAGAAAAATTAGAAATTACATTATTCTTAAACAAAAACGAACTGTTAAAGGAAAGAACGGAAATTATGATTAAATGCATCCACACTAAGAAATATCTCTTAGATTCATACAACCATGGATAAAAACGCCATAATTCGTTTTAATTTAAAAATTGCGCGTTCAAAAATTCCCTGCCATGTGAGCGTTCAAATAAAACACCGTTACAAGGGCGTTATTAAAAAAAAACGGTAAACGGTAAAATCAGTCATTAAAAATCGCATGAAGACACCACTCGTGGTAGAAACCTAGGTAGCGAAATAACTCGTTTATATATATATATATATATATATATATATATATATATATATATATAGCTACAAAATCTGTTTTTTCTAATGCTACATCAATAAACTATATTGTCAGTCTTATAAGAATTCTTGCAATTCTTTTCTTCTGAATCATTTCGCTCAAAGAAAGGCGATAATGCCACTAATGTTATATATCACTGTCTCGGGTATATATTTCTTCTGGGACCCACGATGCTGGAACAACGACGAATGTTGACGCAACTACGAGAACGTCGATAAAATTAAATCTCTGTAAATTCACTGCTACTGGAAATTAGGCGGTGATTAAACGGCGAGGACGATACACAAAAGTTCTGGGGTCCAAATTCCATAATGTCGGGGAACACTCAACCCGACTTCTTCGCATAAACACTTAAATAGTTTCGTCATGGTACAACTACAACCCGACTTCTCGTGGACAACCTTCACAAACTTTTTTCATAAACAACTTCAATGGAGGAACAAATTACTTCTTTCTCATAAAATGTCAGCGTAATAAACTGCTTTTACCTCTCTGTCTTTTCCTCGTCCAAAACCTTGTCTGTTGAAGAGGTGAGGACCTCAAATTCTTTGATTAGAGTGGGGATTGAGGGCTTACTGTTGCTCAGCACGCTTTTACAGAGCCCCCAGTAGTCTTTGGAGCCGAACTTACGGGATGCTATGTGCTGCTTTATTCTGGCTGCAGATATCAGCTTAGCTCCAGTAAGTACCTTCTTGCATTAAAAAGGCGTCTGTTATGATCTGACGCGGGACTCCGGTAAAGCCGAAAGAAGTGATTTCGGTGGGTGATGGCAGCTGAGCAGGTAGGAGAGAACCAAGGGGATGAGTGGGATTTAAGTCTCAACTTTCTGACAGGGATGAAAGCATCGATGCCAGCCTTAACCCAAGAGGAGACCTCAGTTGTGCAGTCTTCAACAGGAAGGCTAAATACTTTATTCCAAGGGACGTCAAGCAGGAAGTCGAGGAACGAGTCCCAATCGGCTTTTTGGTAGCAGTAAGATATTCTGCTGGTCTGAGGTTCTTGGGTGGGGTGGAGGTGGAAGGAGATATTAACGGAAACTGCATGATCAGAGTTTCCGAGAGGGCAGAGTTGCTTGACATTGCAAGAGTCAGGGGTGGAGGTAAAGCACAGATCTAGTAGGGAATCGTGTCCGTTAGAGTTATTACAGAAACGCGCGGGGAACTGGACCACCTGCGTAAGGGACTGAGTGATAGAAAAATTCATGGTATGTACACCAACAAGATCGGTGACGGAGTTTTGCAGCCACACAGCTTGATGGGCGTTAAAGTTATATGGGCAAACGAGTGGGAGGAAATGGCCTTGTCAATATGTTGGAGATGCTGTCAAGAACGGAGCAGTCAGATCATGGGGATCAGTAGAGAAAGAAGAGGTAGCTAACTGGGCTTAGAAGGGAGAGACGGAAACACATAAGAACGATATGGGGATTCAAGAGAAATCATCCTGGCTAGAGGAAGGCGTTCATTGACGTAAACACCAAGCCCATGCATGTGGACATTGGAGTCCTTTCTGAAGAGGGGGAAGGTAGCCAGGGATAGAGAAGTCAGAAGAGGGTATTGAGGAGTTGAGGTTAGTCTCACACAGAGCTAGGATGTCAAGGGACTTTTCATGGAGAAAAGGTTCAACGCTACTGAAATTGGTTCGGAAACCGCGGATGTTAGTAAAGGAAATGTTAAGGGGTTTAGGTGATTTTGATTTGCCTGGTTTACTTTTTTAGCGGAGATTTGGTTGTTCATGTTTAATGTTGTTGTTGTAGAGATACCTCGAGTAGATGAGGCAAACGGTCATTAGCTGCGACATGCACTGGAAGGGAACTGGCGCGGGCTGCAGCAAAGTGTGGGCTCGGGGTTGCTCACCGAAAGCGCCTGCAGGGACACCTATCCATGCGCGACATGGCACTGCAAGAACGCCTATATTATGCAATTGTTGATCAGAGCGGCCGCTCTTGACGCTACTCAAGAAGTAAGGAAACCCAGTCTTAAACAGGAAACATGATATAAACCTCTACTCCTGTTCAAAAGACAGGGGACTACCAGTCGGAAGCAGCAACCAGAAAACTGCCACCCCGGTACCCTCACAATGAAGAGACGTTGCCACCGACCACGCACATCGCAGGAAAATCGCATAAGCACCATTACTGAGCTCTGGGGAGGAAAAGAGAGCCGGAAACCACTTCCTGAACAGGGAACAAGGGATGAACCTCTAAACCTGTTCAATGGACTGTAAATAAAATATAAAAATTATATTTTATTTTTGTTTTTATAAAAAGGACATGTTTCAAACAAAACAGTGATATATATTATGACATGCTGTGGAGTAAGGGGGTTCTTTGGTCTAAGTTGTCAGCACCCCCCGCATACAGAAAAAAAACCTTGCCAGCCAGAAGGCTGGCCTTCTGCCTCGATCTGTTCTCAATTTAACCTCTCTCCTCGACGGTTGAAATCAGACTCTCTAAATCGAATTCTGAAATTACTACTAAAATATTGTCAGCTTGACGTCACTTCCACCTGAATGACAGCTGCCTTCCGGTTCAAAATCTCTGCCTGAGCTGGCCTTTGACCCTGGCCCTGGCTTGACAAAACAAAAATCTTCAAATACAAACGTAATGCACCTGCTTGACATTTCAACAAAACACATTTTAAATTCTTACATCAACCTCTGCTTCACCCAGCAAAAATACACTTCATGCCCCAAAAATATACAATCCTAAGACGCAAGTGGTTAGTGGGAGGGAAAGAGAACAGAAGAAACAGGAAACCCAGTCTTTAACAGAAGAAACAGGAAACCCAGTCTTAAACAGGAAACATGATATAAACCTCTACTCCTGTTCAAAAGACAGGGAAATAATTTAAAATACAGGGTGCAAAAGAAATATCTCCCACATATACCTCCTAAAAATACCTCCTATATAATGGTAAGACGTTAGCTAGATGAAGACATCGTTGTCAATAATGTCTTACCATTTTGCGGGAGATATTTCTGCGAGGTATATGTGAGAAATATTTCTGTCGAACCTTGTATAAATATCCTATAAACACCTTTCTTTACTGTTATAGGGGAGTTATAACTCTAAGCAAAGAATTATAGATCTACTAACATTTATATATACAATAATACTCGTCAAAAGAAGAAATAGCAATATGGAGAAGCAACAAAAGGAGTATTATTTGTTATCTCCTTATTTGGTATTGGAGACGTGAGAGACAGTAATACTAAGTTAAACTGTGAATCCAACAGAATGATAAGATAACGATAAGTAAATTTTATACCGTCGTTCTCTTATTTTTTTTTCATTTTAATTATTTATTTATAGATGCATGTAATGAGTGTCCAGATAATTTAGTCGGAAAATACCAGAAGCGTCTGGGGTTTTCTTACTTCGAATTTTTGTTTAGTGTTAAAAATAAATCTTACTATTATGGCCTGAAAATGAAAAAGGAGCCGAAATTTTTGTTGACGTACGTGTTGATGGCCTGTCCATATTGACTGTCTATTTGATAGTGAGATTGTGAAATGTGACATGTATGTGTGTAGATGAGAAAAGTAGAGTCATTGGTCTAGAAAAAGGGAATTAATGACAATTTTTATAATTATTCTTATAATTATTCTTGACACTATATCTCTATTTATTTATTTTTATTGAAACGACGTCCTGACAGTATAGTTCATTTTTCATTTTCGACAGTGTTAATTAATCAGTTCTCTTCTCCGATGCCGACGAATTAAATCTGATCTGCTCCTACTCATTTCATAGACATCGTCGTACGCTATAGAATTCATGTCGCAACATCTATAACGTCATATTTTACCAAAATCGGAAGCAGTTGCGTAGTGGTTTTCTGTGGAACTACATCTTTGACTGATTTTCTGCTGCCACCTTGCAGCCTGGTCGTTAAACAGAATTCTTTAAGGTTTCTATAATAATAATAATAATAATAATAATAACAAGAAGAAGAAGAAGAAGAAGAAGAAGAAGAAGAAGAAGAAGAAGAAGAAGAAGAATGATAATGAGCTGGAAGGTCTTCTGCAAACTGTAAAATGCTTCAGCGAAGACATTGGAATGAAATTCAATTTGAATAAATGTGCTAAAGCTACAGTTTTACGTGGATCAATACAAGTAACATCCTCAATTAGCTTAGGCCCTGCTGTAACAATAAAAGAATTGAAACCAGAAGAAGCTTATAAATACCTAGGTGTAAATGTGAGTGAAAACATTCACCATAAAAAAATGAAAGAAATAATGCGTAAAGAGTACTATAGAAGGCTACGAATGATATTAAAAACTGAACTGAATTCTCAGAACAGAATTATGGCCGTTAATAGCCTTGCAATCCCACTTGTCCAATATAGCTTCAACATCTTAAACTGGACTCTAAACGACATCAGGCGAATGGATTCTAAAACAAGAAAGCTTCTTTCTAAGCATAAGATGAATCATCAAAAGGCTGATGTAGACCGTCTGTACATACCCTGTAAAGAAGATGGAAGAGGTCTTATTCAGCTAGAATTGTCATACAAGACAACAACTATTGGCTTACTAACATTCATAGAAACAACAAAGGACTGGATGATACAATTAGTAAGGCAACATGAAGAAAGAAAGAAAAAAATATTCAATAATATAAGAAGGCAGTAAATAGAAACAAGATTTACAGTTAGTAGATTCTGTAGAAAAGCAAAAAAGAAGCCAAGAACCAAATATTGCGGCCAAAAATATGAAAATGAAAGCCAAAGATAAAGCTCTTGAACAGATGAAACAACGCTGGCAAGACAAACCTCTGCATGGCCAATATCCAGGACGTGCCAATAAATCCAATGTTGATAAAGTTAATACTCATCGATGGTTACGTGCATCTGGATTAAAGTCTGAGACTGAAGGCTTTATTCTTGCAGCACAAGACCAAAGTCTTTGCACTCGAAACTTTCAGGCAAATATTATACATAATAATATGGATCCAAAATGCGGGTTTTGTGATAAACACCAAGAAACAATAGACCATCTAATCTCAGGCTGTTCTGTGCTTGCCCCAAATGAATATAAAAATCGCCACGATAGAGTGGGGCAATATTTACATTGGACAATGTGCAAACACTATGGAAAATCTGTAAACAAACACTGGCATGAACATCACCCAGCACCGGTTACAGAAATAGAAGATGTAACCATTCTATGGGATTACACCATCTACACAGACAGAAAAATTGAAGCAAATAGGCCAGACATTATTGTTAAAAACCAGAAAGAGAAAACTTGTCTATTAATTGATATGGCTTGTCCAGCGGATTGTATCATAACAACCAAGGAATTTGAAAAACTGTCAAAATATAAAGACCTGGAAATTGAAATAGAAAAAATGTGGAAATTGAAAACAAGAGTTGTGCCAGTGATAGTAGGTGCACTTGGAATGATAAAAAATGGAACAAAACAACACATTGAAAGAATCCCTGGAAACCCCAGCTTAAGAGATATACAAAAAATTGTCTTATTAAGTATAGCCCACAGACTCAGGAGAACTTTGTCTATGTAACGCTAGGGATGATAGGGAAGATAGAAAAAAATATGAAATGGAGCCATAACAACACGTCACGACCTGCCTTAGGTCTTTCCGCAGACTTGGTTGGTAGTGCGACCATAGCAGAAATCGAAATATGATGAAAAATGACATAATAATAATAATAATAATAATAATAATAATAATAATAGGTGCACTTGGAATGATAAAAAATGGAACAAAACAACACATTGAAAGAATCCCTGGAAACCCCAGCTTAAGAGATATACAAAAAATTGTCTTATTAAGTACAGCCCACACACTAAGGAAAACTTTATCTATGTAATGCTGGGGATGATAGGGAAGATAGAAAAACATGAAATGAAATGGAGTCATAACAACACGCCACTACCTGCCTTAGGTCTCCCCGCAGAATTGGTTGGTAGTGAGACCAAAGCAGAAATCGAAATATGATGAAAAATGACATAATAATAATAATAAAAGAGACAATAGTCATGATCCGATTTAAATTACATTTTTTACTCATTCACTCAACAAGTCAGACGGATATTTACGTTGAGAAAGCAAAACTAAATATATAAAGTTCTCCTTTGTGCAAGGACTCTGAGCATCACTTCTGATCCACAAAGGAAATCCCCTAGAAAATAAAAAATAAAAATAAAATTAAATAAAAATAAATAAGGCAAAGCACTATGTAAAATACCAAATCAGAAACGTTACCACCACAGAAAAGAATATGAAAATAGGATTAGTCTAGAAATTACCACATTTACTTTAAGAAACCGCTCAAAACCTCAGATTCATTGCAAACAGCAGATTTCACTATTCCACTCCAAGCCTCTCTCGACGACATGACTATGACGTCGGTCAACCGACCCTCCTCGACTCACCTTCCTCCAAATCGCCACACCTTTCCCGTGTTGCCATACGCGTTTCTATAACACAGTCAAAAGAATGTTTATTCAATTCTAACTCTACATAGTTATTTAAATTAAGCTAGAACATTTCTGTTTCTGTGAAACTCACGATCTCATTTCATTGTATAAAAATGTGTTACTGTTTCTATAGCACTCACTTTCGGACATCCGGTAATGAAGGTTACTCATCCGATTTTTTCTTTCTCTCAGTTTAATCTTCTGTTCTTTCGTTCATGGCTTTTGCTTTATTTTTAAGTTTAGCATTCTACTGAAAAAATACAAACATGAAGGCAAATATAGAAGTAATAAAATTCTACTGAGCCAAAAGAAATTGCCTGTTCGCTAAAAAAAATAGTATTGATTTTTTTCATATAAATATTTACTAAATTATTAAAATGTGAAAAAAATAAAAGAAAATCCTTGTTATTTGCCAGTCGATTGGCAACTGTTCCAATTGACAATTTAATAAATAAATAATGCTTAATAGTTTTGTTGTAAATTCTCAAGAACAAAAAATGTACACAGTCATTTTCATGTGTTTAGATTTTATTAAAATTCTAAGCGCCCCTTTTTGGAAAGTAGATAAAACAATAGCGGCGTGAAGAGAAAAAGCGCCCTTCTGAAATTGCGATTTTTTTTTCAGGCCAGTAACATCAATAACTAGGATGAGGTATGGAAGCATTAATTTATCAACATTATGGGAGGACACTTAAAGTACCTAAAAATATTGTGAAATAACAAGCACGCAAAAAAAAAAAAAAAAAAAAAAATTAAATGAAAGAAAAAAGCAGTAATACCAACAAAAATAAACGTATATTGTTTATACTGTTCGGACTTCAGGAAGAAAGCTTGGGCGTACAACGATCGAAACGTCGTAAACATACGAAATAAAGTTAAGGACAAGTCCGAATAGTGTCAATAATGTAAGTACGACTTCATCTCAGAGATATACGCAAATACTGAAAAAGAAACGTAATTTTTAAAGCACTGTAATAACTTGTGCATTGTGGGGCAGTGGCTATCGGCTCAGAACAAGAAATCGAGGTACCGAGTTCGAATTCCAGTTAAATTCCCTGCATTCACTTACGCGCAAATACCCTTCGGAAAAGTACTAATCCGTCTCTTCCCTCTAGTTCTAGGTTAAATAACAGGACATATTGAGTTCTATAGCCTTAGCTGGCAACCAGTCTACCACAGAAAATAACGGCAACCAACTGCAGGATAAACTTCTGTCCATTCTTTCATGTCTCTTTCGAGACATGATCGCCCAAGCGTGTATCACGTATGGCATTTAATTGACTAACGGATCTTTAGGAAAAGTATTAATCCGTCTCTTTTCTCCAGATATGGGTTAAATAACAGGACAGATTGGATTCCATAGTCTTGGTTGGCAACCAGTCTACCGCAGAATGTAATGGGAGCCTGCTGGAAAATCTTATGCCTAGTCAGTCATGTTTCTTTCGAGACATGATCACCCAAAAGTGTATTATGTATGGCGCTTAATTGACTCTTTCTGGTCCATTTTGGAAGTGATGTTTTCTCTTTGTTCCAGTGTAAGTCATGAACCGAATGGTTGCATAATTCGAACTCAAATCAGCCTTGCGCTGAGTTATAACGATCAAAGTACAGGCTGTACTTATTTCATCCGTCAGTCGACTGGTGAAAGGAGACACTTCCGAGTATATACCTCGAATAAGATGGGAGAAATACGAAGCAAAAAGGAGAGGAAGGAAATATCTGTCTTTGTATAAAGCTAAACCAAGTTAATAACATTTCTGTTTCCTTTATTACTAGAACTAGCAGTATAGCCCGGCGTTGCTCGGGTGTAATGAAAGCTTTAAAACTAATCCATGGTCCTGGAGCTCAGACTCTTTGGACGTTGGCACGAAAAACTAAAAAGTAATAGTTGTTTCCAGTTAAAGTGAAACCGTAGACTGAAAGAAAAATGAATGGATGTGAGTCAAATTTTGATTTCCTGCTATCGATATCAAAGAAGTTTCTTTCGTCGTAAACTGAATTTTGAAGGCTAAATAAGTTCTCTGAGTAAATGGTATCATGGCTGAGACTAAGAACTACAATTATACCTACTTAGAGCCAAACCCAAAGCAAAAACTAAAACAAAAGGGGTGAAAAAAATACAGACATACAAGCAGATAAACAGACACACACACAAACATCTAGCCTGCCTTATATATATATATATATATATATATATTATCGATTTTCTGCACTATTGTAAGAACTGCAACCTTAAAATTTCTGAATATCGTTTCTTATGTCTTTGTCTATGAGTGTATCAAATTTGATTAAAATAGGACGACTCCTTCTATAACCCGATTTTTTCGATTATCGATTTTCGGTATTTATCGGGAGTACCTTGACACAAAACCTATCTAAGAACACTCGCAGACGCTTATAGTACAACTGCTAGTTTTCTATAAATACGTTAATGGTAATTGTCCTGGTAAACTCTTTGATTTCAAAATTTTATGATTGGCGGCCTGGTCGCATCAGTGTATAGTTAAAATGGCTAAATGCAACCGTAGGTTCTATGCTAACAGTTTCTTCTATCGCACTTCTCTCTTGCGGAACTTTCTTCCGGCTTCTTGATTTCCAGTCAACTTTCAGCTTCAAAAATCTAAATGCAGTGTCAATCGTGATACACTTAATTATGTTTTCTTCTCATATTATTATAAGTTCTATACTAACAGTTTCTTCTCTCGCTTGTGGAAATCTTTTCCGGCTTCTTGCTTTCCAGTCAACTTTGATCTTCAAAAATTCAAGTGCAATATCAATCGTTATCTTCTGTCTTCTTACTTCTTGTTCTTTTAATGTTTACTGTCCTTAATAGTGCTTTTTTATTCTGAATAACGCCTTGTGTCTTAGTGGCTTTATTGCCTTGTTTTAAGTGGAATGATAAAAAGAATAAAGTTAAAATAGATTTTTATTTGTTTCAACGAGATTTTGGAACACACTTAATATTAAACTTTTGGCATAAGTTTTTAATGAAGTTGACGTCCGGCTTTTAGGCAGACCACCCAACCATCTCAATACCTTTGTCTTTGGTATTTACTGTCGTGATCGTTAGCGTTTATGGGCTTATTGTGTTGAATGTTAATTTTAAGCCTTTGACATTACTTCTTGATCAATTTGACGTCCGACAATTAGGCCGACCACCATACAACTTCAATGGTATTGTCTTCTGCGTTTGTTTTAGTGAACGTTCGTGTCTGTGAACTTGTTGCCTAGGATGTTAACTTTAAACAGTTGACAGATATTTTTGAAGAGGTTGACGTCCTGTGATTTGGCTGGCCTCCATAACTGATATAGTCTCCAATGTAGAATTTTACTCGTATGGCAGTACGCTGCTGTTCGCTTTTACATCGGAAAACTATCGATCGATCCACACAATGAAATTTAAACTCAAGTACAAAAAAGTGGGGATAAAAGCAATTTGTATATATTACATTGGTCAGCTCGAAATTTGGTTATTTGATGAAAAACATCTAAGTTAATTTAACGCTGAATACGAAAATCAGAACATCAGCGTTTCCGGCAGTCAAGAAAAAGGAAGTTTCTTCAAAATTTGTCAAGTTAATTAATGCACAAATTTCTACTACGAACAGTTTGTTACAGTTTACTATATAAAGTTTTGTTGTACTTTATAAAGAACATGATATACGAACTCAGTGCGTTATTTTTGTATTTTTGTATATTTTACCAACTAATCGACTACTTACCCTTTGAAATTTGTCATTAAGAATAACATAATGGGGCGTCCATAACACCTAGAAGTATTTTCTCCGTCATGAAACTAACATATACAATAGATTTTGGGACTATTCTTCTGAGATTCTAAGTTCAAAATTCAACCAGTATTCGTATATTTTGACAAATACCAAAAAAATGGTCAACCATAGACAAAATTCTAACGTGGTGAGGCAAAAATGGATGTTATATACGATATGCGGAAGACTTGAAAATCAACATTGATAGTGTTGTGGATTCCGGGTGGGGAAATGCACAAAATAATGAACAACAAAACAGATATTTGCGATAGAAAAATTAGTTATATTAAACGTAAAGATACAAATTTCAACGCAGTTTATTAATCCAGGAATACGATTAGTAAGGAATATATATATATATATATATATATATATATATATATATATATCCGAGTGAATACAGAACGAAGAAAGAATTCTTACAACGTCCAAAACATTAATTTCAAACAGTGCTCGATATATAATATATAGAGCTGTGAATATATATATATATATATATATATATATATATATATATATATATATAAGTCTTTGAAGTGAAGCCGTGCTGGAATTAGTTTGTCCACGTCGTAACGGACGGGTGCTGTGTAATACTATTCTGGCCGAGTGGAGATCAGAGCTACTACGACTACTGACACGGTATTCTCTGTGAAACTTCGGTATCTTTCGGTAACTCTCGGTATCTTACGGATCTCATACGATGTCTCCATGGCAGGAGTATATGTATACTCAAGTCGAGTCCATTATCTTAGAAAAAAGGGGAGATCCCACAACAGATAGTTTTTGGTTTCTCGTTTTCTCAGTGTCCGATATATGCTGCCATATTTAAGGACGGACATCACACAACAGTTCGGTACTCTTTCTGTTTTTTCCAACAAAATTTTCCTGTCTCTCGATACTTTGCTTGGCTTTTAGAATGCATCATTAGAGAACGAAATAACAATATTAATCGCGAAGAAAGAATTTGCAAAACTGACCGTAAATGTCCCAACAAATACATAAGTGAGAATTTCTAGGAATTTAAATAAAATAATATATGAAGATGACAGGGATATAACAAATGGTATCTCGTTGTACGAGTTGATAACGACATATTCCAGGTCATCTTTCAAGTACTTCAATGACATTTTTATGTTCTCATAGAAAGAAATAATCAAATAAGCAATAGGGTCCAGTGTAATAATAATAATAATAATAATAATAATAATAATAATAATAATAATAATAATTGATATGGCTTGTCCAGCGGATTGTAACATAGCAACCAAGGAATTTGAAAAACTGTCAAAATATAAAGACCTGGAAATTGAAATAGAAAAAATGTGGAAATTGAAAACAAGAATCGTGCCAGTGATAGTAGGTGCACTTGGAATGATAAAAAAATGGAACAAAACAACACATTGAAAGAATCCCTGGAAACCCCAGATTAAGAGATATACAAAAAATTGTCTTATTAAGTACAGCCCACACACTAAGGAAAACTTTTTTTATGTAACGCTAGGGATGATATGGAAGATAGAAAAAACATGAAATGGGGCCATAACAACACGCCACGACTTGCCTTAGGTCTCCCCGCAGACTTGGTTGGTAGTGAGACCAAAGCAGAAATAAAAATATGATGAAAAATGACATTATAATAATAAAACACAACGTCTACTAATTGATATGGCTTGTCCAGCGGATTGTAACATAGCAACCAAGAAATTTGAAACACTAACAGAATATAAAGACCTGGAAATTGAAATAGAACAAATGTAGAAATTGAAAACAAGAGTTGTGCCAGTGATAGTAGGTGCACTTGGAATGATAAAAAATAAAACAAAACAACAGATTGAAAGAATCCCTATACGAAAAAATGTCTTGTTAAGTAAAGTCTACACATTAAAGAGAACTTTGTCTATTTAACACTACATATGTTAGGGGAGATATGAAAAAACATGAAATGGGGCCATAACAACACACTGCAAGCTGCTTTAGGTCTTTCTGTAGACTTGGTAGGTAGTGCGACCATAGCAGAAATCGAATTATGATGAAAATGAGAATTATAATAAAAATACCAAGAAATTGCCAAGCATACATACTAAAAAACTATTTTAGGCTGAAGTGCAGATTCTGTGGTCAGTCAGTCAGGTAAGTACTAGTCGTGATATAAGTTTGGGTGATCATGTCTAGAAAGAAACATCACTGACAACTTTCCGTTTATCAAATCCTGATTTTGTTTGAATCCACCTCTTCTCCAAATAAGACTTTCTTTTACTAAATCTCAAAAAAGGAATTTTTACAACCTATATTATCTGGCTTTAAATAACTTACAAAGAGTCGATAAGTCGTAAAATACAAATCAACCAAACAAATAAGATGATACAAATTATTTTCAATTGTAGTTTTTAAAAATGATTTAACTCGTTACTTCCAAAGTTATGAGCACTTTCGACCCGTGAAAAAGTATAATAATGATATCCCCTGTTTTTAAAAGATTACCTAAAATCAGTTCCTGGGCATGACGGTAAACTACATCCGACAGCAAGGCCTCTGATTGGGAGGTTGTGAAGAGCATGTAACCACCTCTTAATTGCTGTTGTTCCCAGATTCACCCTGACCCGGAGTGGTAGCACCTGTTAGGGTCCCAGCTATGGGCAAATAGTTAACCACCCAAACTGGGGTCAAAACACTATGAAAGTATAAAAATACACTTTTATAGAAATATATACATAAAATTAAGCATTTCTAGATAAATATACATTTTTGAAGGAAAAATATTACTAACAATACATTTTTGTAAAAAAAATATTACCATAACACATTTCTGAAAGAAAAAACTTATTCTCAGTAAAACATTTTTGAATACAAAACTAGAAGACATTTTCAATTTTCTAAAATAAAAAATAATAAAAAGAAAACAATTTCATTAAAATCTGACTAAATCTGACTATAACCGAATATTAAATCAGTCAGTTAAGTGCCATACGTGATACACGCTTGGGCGATCATGTCTCGAAAGAGACATGATTGACTGGGCAGAAGATTATCCCGCAGTAGGTTGCCATTGCTTTCTGCGGTAGACTGGTTGCCGACCAAGGCTATAGAATCCAATCTGTCCTGCTATTTAACCCATAACTGGAAGGAAGAGACGGATTAATAACTTTCCCAAGTGTATTTGCGCGTAAGTGAATACAATGGATTCAAGTGGAATTCGAACTCGGCTCCCCGGTTTCTCGTTCCGAGCCGATATCAACTGTACCACAACGCACATCCTTCTTAGATGTCTTATAACCCCACCTTTTTGGAAATAAATAACCCACAGAGGTGTTGATATGCCGTTAAACAAAACTCAAACTTACCTATCAAATCCATTGATTTTTACCGCATTTATTCGATGAATAATGAGCCTTATAGTGCGGTACCGAAATCCGGAAGCGCATTTTGGATAACGAAAGATCCTTTCGAAAAGCTAAGCAAAGTATCGTTAGAAACAAAGAAAAGTGTACTGAACTGTTATATAGTATCTGTCCTCTTCATATGGCAATGAATGCTGGACAATCTCATCGCAGGTGAAGAAAACTAGAAGCAATGTAAATGTGGTTCCACTGAAGGATGCTGAGCATGCCATGGACCGAACCTATGAGCAATGACGATGTTTCCAGAGACAATGACCACAAAAAAGACCCAGAAACATTAGGTATATACAGTTGGCTCCGTTTATTTTTAAACAGCATTTTTAATTCATCTACCGGTTTGACCATTCAAGAAATGTTAATAAAGAAAATGCGACCTCTGCTGTTATCTTTTATAAGATTTCTCGATTGTTCTGAACGGTAGGCAAAATCTAAACTTATTTATAAATGGAACTTTAGACAAAGACATAAGAAACAATATTCAGAAGTTTCAAGGTTGCAGTTCTTACAATAGTGCAGAAAATCGATAATATATATATATAAAAGGCAAGATGTTTGTGTGTGTGTCTGTTTATCTGCCTGTATGCCTTTATTTTTTTCAGCCCTTTTATTTTAGTTTTTGCTTCGGGTTTGGCTCTAAGTAGGTATAATTGTAGTTCTTAGTCTCAGCCATGATACCATTTACTCAAAGGACTTATTTAGCCTTCAAAATTCAGTTTACTACGAAAAAATTATTTGATATCGATAGCAGGAAATCAAAGTTTGACTTACACCCATTCATTTTTCTTTCAGTCTTCGGTTTCTCTTTAACTGGAAACAACTATTGGTTTTTAGTCTATCGTGCCAACGTCCAAAGAGTCTGAGCTCCAGGACCAGGGATTAGTTTTAAAGCTTTCATTACACCCGAGCAACGCCGGGCTATGCTGCTAGTTCTAGTAATAAATGAAACAGAAATGTTATTAACTTGGTTTAGCTTTATACAAATACAGATATTTCCTTTCTCTCCTTTTTGCTTCGTATTTCTCCCATCTTATTCGGGGTATATACTCGGAAGTGTCTCCTTTCACCAGTCGACTGACGGATGAAATAAGTACAGCCTGTACTTTGATCGTTATAACTCAGCGCAAGGCTAATTTGAGTTCGAATTATGCAACCATTCGGTTCATGACTTACACTGGAACAAAAAGAAGACATCACTTCCAAAATGGACCAGAAAGAGTTAAGTAAGCGCCATACATAATACACTTTACATTCATAGACAAAGACATAAGAAACGATATTCAAAAGTTTCAAGGTTGCAGTTCTTACAATAGTGCAGAAAATTGATAATATATATATATATATATAATAGGCAAGATGTTTGTGTGTGTGTCTGTTTATCTGTCTGTATGTCCTTATACAAATCCACAATTTTTATCCGATTCTCATCAAACTTCACACAAGTATTCTTTAGGCTGAGTCCGAGCTCCCGGACCATGGATTAGTTTTAAAGCTTTCATTACACCCGAGCAACGCCGGACTATACTGCTAGTAAAAATATAGTTTTCAAAAATTAACAAAGAGTCTACTCAAAAATAGGTATCCACCAAAAATAACATTTACGGGTGCTTTTTTTCTGGTGCTCCGGCCACATGTATTGACGCGTGTTACTGTGCGTTGTGGTGCAATGGACATCGGCTCAGAACAAGAAAACGGAGATCAGAGTTCGAATTCCAGCCGAATTCATTGCATTCAATTAGGCGCAAATACCCTTGGAAAAGATGTTATTCCGTCCCTTTCCTCTATCTATGGGTTAAATAACAGGACAGAATGGTTTCTGTATCATTTTCTGGCAACCGGTTTAGCGCAAAAAGTAAAGGCAAACTACTGCGAAAAAATCTTCTGACCAGTCATTCATGTCTTTTTCGAGACATGATCGCCTAAGGATGTGCGTTGTGGTGCAGTGGATATCGACTCTAACGACAAGTCAGGGAGCCGAGTTCGAATTCCAGTTGAATTCCTTGTTTCCACTAACGCACAAATATCCTTTGGTAAAGGTATTAATCCGTCTCTTCCTTCCAGTTATGGGTTAAATAACAGGACAGATTGGGTTCTATAGCCTTGGCTGGCAACCAGTCTACCGCAGAAAGCAATGGTAGCATACTGCGGGATAATCTTCTGCCCAGTCCGTCGTGTCTCATCGAGATATGATCGCTCAAAGCGTGTATCACGTATGGCACTTAACTGTCAGACTAAATTGGTATCAAGGTCCCAACTCGTTTACCGTTCAAATGTAACTGCCTCTTTTACTCGAACAGTTTCTTTTCTCACATTTTCCGTCTGTGGAATTCACTTTCGTTTACTTGATTCCTTAATTGCTACAATCTCCCAAAATTTAAATGCGACGTCAATTGCCATCTTTTATCTACTTGATTCCCATATATCTTTTATCGTTTCTTCAACATCCCAACAGCTACAATCTACAAAAGTTTAAATGTAACGTCAATTGCCATTTTCTATCTCTTTGCTTTCTATCCATCTCTTATCCTTTATTCGACAACCTTTTTAGCTTCTTTTTTTTTTTTTTTTTTGTTATCTTTGCGCACTAGTGACGGTCCTGCCTTGCTTGGGGTGAAATGATTACAAAAACAAAAAAATGAAGAGAATAAAAAAGAATATGTCAGATTAGTGTCTGTCAAATTAGTTTCCAACCGATTCTTTTCAGTCTATTAGACTTTTATTTTTATTTTTGTCTGTTTGCACAAAGACAGATTTGTATATAACATATGTGAACACTTAACTGCTTAACGTTCGTTTTCAATATCACCAATCGATATTTGTGTGTGTGTGTGTGTGTGTGTGTGTGTGTGTGTGTGTGTGTGTGTGTGTGTGTGAGTGTGTGTGGGAGAGAGGCAGAGGGGGTTGAGAAAAGAGAGAAAGAGTGGGATAAGGATCACATTATCTATAGGTATGTAAGCCAAAGAGACGGGGAAGTGTGTGGGCGTCCTCTAAAGGGTACCTGTTCTGTGTTTGAATAGATCAGGAGCCTGGTCAAAATGAATTTTAGGATTCGCAATATGTTCGGCTTTACACAGTGAATGAAAAGCCATTAACATATCAAGCAGTAAATAACATATGCGTGCGTGGGCGCGTTTGTATTAAGAATTCACGACAATAAATATCATTGTTGAAATATTAATATATCTGTCCGATAATAAAACATTTGTTACATTGGCTTACATATTTGCATACAATAAATGAAAAAATATGTCATAGAAAACTGGCACCAATATTTCGATTCATTGCGATTGTACGTACACACATACGCACACATATACCCGCACAGTACATGCATACTTTTTTTTTGTTTTTTTATATAAGCGTTTCACCCCGAGCAAGGCATGTCACTGCCACTACTGCGCAGGGGGCTACGTAGAGTGGAGAAAGGATGATTAAATATAGGAAATGTCAGAGGGTGGGTGATAGGCGGGTAAGGATACCGAGAATGAGGGTTGGGTAGATGAGAGTGTTCTGAGAATAGTTGGGAGTTAGTGTGATAGGAGGTGTCTATTGACCCTACATTTTAACACCTTGAGATTGTAACTGTCGGAAAAGCAGACTTGTGGAAGGGAATTCCACAGGCGGGAAGCGCGAGAAAAGAAGCTGTTGGAGTAGAATTTACGGTTACATCTTATTTGTTTAACTGTAAAAGGGACCTAGTTGCTAATCTAGTATCTCGTGTAAATTCGTGCTTAGGCGGCACCAGTGATCTAAGCTCATCGGAGCAGAAGCCATGAAAGTATTTGTAGAAGAGGCACAGGGAAGCCACATCACGCCGGTGAGAGAGCGGCTGCAGCCGGTCTGCCAAGTCAGTATCAACCACGTTACAGATCCTCCTTTGTATTTTGTCAAGAAGCCCAAGGAGAGCAGCAGGGGCATCCGACCAGATATGGCAGCAATATTCAATACATGGGCGGATGGTAGATTTGTATATGTGCAGAATAGATTCAGGTGGGAAAAATTTCCGGGCCCTGCACAGGGAGCCGACTTTCATAGCAGCAGATTTGGCAATGGATTCAATATAGTCATTCCATTTGAGGTCCGCCGAGAGTGTAAGGCCAAGGAGGCGTAGTATTTTACTCTCTGGGAGGCTAGCCTGTCCCATGCTAATGGGAGGTAGATGCGATTGTCTATGGTGGTTAGTTGATAACAGCTTTGTTTTAGAGGCATTGAAATTTACCAGCCATTTCCTACCCCAGGCCACTACGGATTGGAGGTCCTTTTCAAGTACGGCAGCGAGGTTCACTTTGTCGTCCAGACCTGGTTTCTGATCGATGCGAGAGTAGATTGTTGTGTAAAGGGACATCGGCTTACGTAAGTAAGCCAGTAAGTAATTTTTTAAAAAATCAGTTTACTCCAAGCAAGGTGTTGTGGAGGAATATCCTGTCTTACCCAGGAATGGTATGGCCGAGGCCGTCGCTATATTACCAGGCCTGTTCTATGATTAATGTTGACTTGCTGACGTCACACTTAGTAGTGTTGTTTTACTACCCGGCGTCCGTTAGCGTTAACTTATTTTCAGAACCAAATTGCAAAGGGAATTATAAAAATTGACCGAAAGTTCATTGTTTTTCGTTTCCAAAAAATAAACATTTATTTGATAAATGGAAACATGCCATTAAAAGGGAGAATTTTACTACAAGTCCATTTAGCAAAGTGAGTAGTTAAAATTTTATCACCATTTATTTAAACAGTCGCTAAAATCAAAATTTGCTAAAAAATTAGTTTTGCCGTAGCACAAGAAAGAAAGCACTTTGTTTATATCTTTTAAATATAATAAAATAAGATATTATTTTTATTTCTTTGAATAAAATTGAAATAAAAATTATCTTTAAAAATATCTGAATTAAAAAAAATAAAATTTATGGCTATTCGTTCGTAAGTTTTTTGTTTTTTTTCGAAATGTTTTAAAACTTAAAGTGAAGCCGAAAAAAGTTGTTAAATTTCTAAAAATATTTGAATTAATATTTTATTGATATTTTATTTAAGAAAATAATGTTTTCTTTTCAATGAAATTTTTTAAAAAATTCTTAAGAATAGAAAGTAAAATCTTACTTAACTTAACTTTTCCATACTTGCAACTTATGAATCGTTTTTAAACATGAAAAAATATTCCTGAATTAAATTTTTTTTAATTCTTTTTCCTGTATTAACAAAAACTACAAAATTTATTTTTTAGTCAATTTTAAAAGAATTTGTTTTATTTTTAAGGTTTTTTATTTGAAAACTTCGTGAAATTATTTTTTGCAAAAGTCAAGAAATCACTATTACTGAAAATTAAAACATGAAAATGATGTTTTAAACTTTGTTTAAACCTATTATTTCTGAATAATTTTTGAATTAATTTGAAACATACAGGCCTAAATCACACCACACTTGAATTTTAAAACCTAATTTTTAAAATATTTAATTTTTTAGAAAATATTTAGCACAAAATGAACACCCTCAAAAAATATTTCTAAACATTTTTTTCCTATTTTTGATAATTTGAAGTTAATTATCGATATTAATCCATAGAAAAAAATGGAAATAAAAAATTAGAATTTTAACTGAAGAATAAATCTTTTATAGTTGGTTTAGGGTTTTTTGATCCTTAAAAAATTAATTAGTAAGTAAAACATTAACCAAAAGAGAGTTTTGCAAAAAAATGATTTTTTTATAAACAGTTTAACATCATAAATGAAATAGAAACATTAATTTTTACTTTTTTTTCATTTTTTACAATTAAAATATTTTACAAATGTAATTGAATTACCAAATATCCTAGGAATTTTAGGTGTATTTTTTTTTAAAGGTAAAAATTTATTTTTTTATTTCATCCAGTAGGATTAACAATGGATTCAATCAAAATATTTCAAAATATTTTAAAATTCGAACTCCGTTGTTTTTTAGCAGAATTTCCCTAAAGACAATTTGTTGATATTAATAAATCTATTGGATTAAAAGTTCGCAAGACGTTTTTAAAAATCTATTTCAGATTTAGCTATCCTATCGTTAATTCGTTCGATTCATAATTATTTATTGCTGTTATGTCGTTTTAAAAAAAAATGGAAATGTTATAGTTGTAAAAGTTTAGTATCAGGAAGAGACCTGATATATAAACAGTTATTTTCAAGGAATTAATAGAGGTTCTCTGTTATATCCCAATGATGTAACAACAAATTTGGTACTATACAATTATATTGTTATTAATAAACTTGTAAAGAATCCTTCTTTTCTTCATTCAATGAATCAAAGAAAATTGTCTATGTACATAACATTGGATATTTTAGCTAATGATGAACTTCTTTTTCATGTTGACTCATGTAGTGAAGGTCACAGCATTGAAACAAATGATTATCTGGAGCTCTTCTAATGCATTATTAAATAATTTTTGTAGCACGGAAAATAATAATATTACTTGTAAGAAGTTAAGCAAAAAAAGAAAACTTCAACATTCAACTGAATTTTGAGACATAAAAAACTTTTATGAGCTTGATTTAAAAAAAAACAGTAATTTAAACTTATTTAGTTTGAATTAATTTGCTTAAATTTAAATTGTTGCATTTTTTAATATTTTTAATTAATTTGCATATTTATTGTTGCTTCTTGTTTGTTCCTAAATTCTAATGGTTGCTTGATTGCTATATTTGAGTGATTCTGATTTAAAAATTCTTGCAATTAAAACAAGTGATTGTGATTTTTCATAATTAAATTAAAAATATGAAAATTTAAGCAGTGTTTGTTAAATTTTTAGAATTTAGACGAATAAACGAAAAGTATTGTCTTTAAAATTGTGTTTATTTACAAACACGACCGACAGTCAGTAGTCAACAATAATGTTTATATTTTCTTATTAATTATTGTTTTCCTTATTTTTAATTAAAATTAATAAAACCAGCATAAATCATAAACATGTGTCTTTCTTTTTTTCTTGTTACATTTTAAAAAGTTTTAAAACCTTTATAAAAAAAACGACTTTGCGATTATCAACATTGTCATGAAGTGAGAGACACGGCTGCTACGCTAATTCATGACTCTACTACCGTGACGTCACATTTCATCGCTTCGACCTTGGTAATATATAGCGACGGCCTCGGTATGGCCCGGGTTATAAAAGACCTAGACGGGAACGAACTACAGAGTGATCGAGAGTGTTTCTTGTGGTGTATGAAGGATGGGGAGGTGATGGATGGGTTCTTTTGGTGATTGAGCAAATTGTAATGAGTGAATGGGTCGTGATAATGTTTAGCTAGGTATAGGATAGTTCAGTGAGTACCAACCTTTCCCCCTTCCCTTTTCGGCTTTGTGCCACAATTTTGTAATTTTTTACAAAATAAATAGTGTGTTTAGCTAGGCATAGGATAGTTAACTGAAGACCACCCTCTACCCCTTCCCTTTTTCGGCCTTGTGCCACAATTCGTGTATTTTTTACATGAATAAATATTGTGATCGAGAGTGTTCGTCATTAAACGAGTGTGTTCGTGACTATACGAGATTCTTCGTCATTATACGAGAAAGATCGAGAGCCATTGTCCTTAGACGAGAGTTAGACGTCACTAGACGGAAGCCTTCTTCTCAATATCCTATACATTCTATACAGAGACATTACCTTCTTAAATGTTATTCTTGTTAACTGTTCGTTAGTGTATGTGTATTTGGTTTATTGTACTGAGGTATAATACATCTCTATTTATATACCCACAGTGTTAAGAGTTATTTCTTGCACTATTCTTTCTCTGTTTATCCCCTCCCTGGATACAACACAAGGTAATAAAGCCACTAAGACACAAGTGGTTACTGAGTGTGAAAGAATAATAAAAAGAGAAGCATTATTAAGGAGTGAGATCGATGAATGAAGAGGAATTAAGAAGATCGAGATGTCTGGAAAACAGACATTTAGTCACGCGGATATTCACATTTTAAATAATATTTTTCTTTCAGTTCTTCGATTAATGGGATTAAGAACTGTTTTTAAGATTTCACCCCAAGTAAGGCAATAAAGCCACTAAGACACAAGTAGTTAGTGAGCGTGATATAATATAAAGAAGGAAAACAAAATTTTTGCACACACAAATCTCGCGAGCTTTTACACTTCGATGCGAAATGTTTTTCGGCCAATAGAAAACTAGGAAATATTTAGAAACAAAATAGAAAGGCCAGAATCACATGCGGGAGTGAATTCCCAAATGAGCTGTCCGGAGTCCCCACAAACGAAATAAAAGGTGGACCAAACTAGACCGTCGCCAGAGAGATAAGATGACGAGTGTAATTAACACGTACTCTTGACAAAGGTCAAGCGAGTGCTATTATTGTCTCTCACCTCTCTCCTCAGTTTCTCTTGCCTCCTTCCTTTTCACCATTCACCCTGAGCGATTACTTCAAAGACATTCCTACCAAAGATAACGCTCGTACATACATACGTTCCTGCCTACGTACACAAAATCTCACTCTTGTAAGGACTACTACAAACTCTTGATACCCTTAACATCTTAAAACTGTTTCTTATTAAACTAATACCAATTCATGTTATTCTTTCCCATTAATAAATTTCTATTTAAACATACAAAAACATATACTTTTATTCTTCTACACATTCCAATCTACAACCTTCTGATGATAATGAATAAATCCTAAGGGAGGTTGGTTATGTATGACACATGGCCAATTTAATCGCACCCTACTTCTACGCTGGTGATCCCCAACATCCAAAGAACACGCATCCCATAGCTTCAGACCTACCTAGCTGCCAATCCAGTACTATCTGGAATAGTGTTCAATAATAGACGAGAACGATAGTGATTATTAAATTAGATATAATAACTTTTGATTTCTTCTTCTTCTTCTTCTTCTCCTCCTTCTCCTCCTCCTCCTCCTCCTCCTTCCTTCTTCTTCTTCTTCTTCTTCTTCTTCTTCTTCTTCAGTCATAGGGCAGATTAAAATTAGACCAGTAAACAGTTGTATGAGCAAGTACTCACTACATGTTTGAAGGGAAAAAATCGCCTGACAAACCGAAAAGTTTCAAACCATAATAACGAAAGCGGATGATCTTCTCTACTATATGAAAAACTATACATTATTAAATTTCTTAAGAATAAAAATGTATTAAATAATCGAAATTAAATAAATGTCATTGCAAATGTTCACCTTAGAATATGGTTAAAAAGATTATTCATAAAAAGAATCTATTAACTCACATATATCTAATAATTTGTTTTTTTTTCTTATAATATTGTTAGGGCGCCGCTCCTATTTGACTACAAATGGACTGTTCCCATTGCTATATATAGCAATAGTGGATTCTCTACAGGGGAGTCGTACCGAGTCACTTGAGAGTCTCTAATGAGTTACTGAAGAGTCAGTGCGAGTCAGTGAAGAGTTAGTCACACTTCCGGTGGCGTACCGGAAGTAATCACGTATACACACGTCTTACGACGGATTGGACTCTTGTATCTTTCTATTGTAAATATTACTAATCACTTCTGTACATACTAACCGTCTTTCCGAGGAATACAACTTATATTCTGATTCTGTTGTTGAGTTATTCATTTATACTTGGCGACATAACAAATATAATAAAAATTAAATAGATATTAATTTTTTTACAAATTAACAATGTTTGAAAAATTAGAATAAAATGCATTCTGAATCGAATTAAAAATAGAATGATTATACTCAAAGTTCTATAGGATACAAATCCTGTATCATCCAACAATTAACTAAAACATAGAAATTAAAATTGCACACCGCAAAAATGGATGAGAATGACTGAAAAAAATTTCGGAAAAACCCAGACCAAAGCAAATTTCACAAGCTGGTGTGAAAATCAAAATTCTAGATTCTGATTGGATAGGAGATAGCAAATTGAACTATGACGCTGGTCAAATTTTCTGAACACCTAAAAAATGGGCATGCGGTTCGAGCTGACCACGTGATCTGCTAAGTACTTATTCACGTCCCTTGACCGGCCAAAGTCAGCCAAATGGGGGAGAGAGAGAGAGAGAGAGAGAGAGAGAGAGAGAGAGAATGTAACAAAGGAAATTTTAAGTCAAACCAGGACGTAAGGTCGCGTCACAAACTCGTTCTTTTTTTTCAATCATGCTAAATTCCTTTACCTCTTCTTTTTCATCCTCAACATTCTCGCATTCAACAAAGGAGACGACGAAGACAACAACCACAACAACAAGATACTTTAACTGACTTCTAAAAACTAACGTCCGCTAAGTACAATTTCCGTTATTGCTTCACCTTCATTTTCCCTCTCTCGCCGGTCATAAAAAGGAAAGGAAACAGAGTTTCTTAGTAACCTGTTAATCTTTCTACATACACAGATTCTGCTTCTATCAACTAGAATTCTGGACACTTAACTCCTTACTACTGTTTCTTTGGAATATTTAACTAGTTACATTTTCTCTTTGAATATTGAACTCCTACAAATTAATTAACTACATACATTTTCTATTTGAGCATTTTACTTCTTACAAATTTGTTATTCTGTTTACTTAATAAGATTTTACTTTAACATACAAAACGAAATATTTTATTCTTCTACATTCCAACATCCAACCCTTCAACCTTCTGATATTTTAAATTGTCGGGACTTCGGTTGTGTTTGACACAAGGCCAATTTGATAAATATCACTAAGACATCTACAGTTTCCTTTAAGTCAGATGAGAAATACCAAATGTTTTCTTTCTTTCTTTTTTGTGATAAAAAATGTCTGGGATACTGAGAAAACTAAGACAATAATCTTGTAACAATAATTGATACAGCAGTCTAGACGGTAGCTCATTGGACTGACGATTTTCCCGTTAAGATTGAAAGAAAGAATCCTGTATTCCCCAAAAATATAACCTATATTTTCAAATTTAAATGTTGAAC
Organism: Ascarosepion bandense; assembly: GCA_037127315.1. Lineage (NCBI taxonomy): Eukaryota > Metazoa > Mollusca > Cephalopoda > Sepiida > Sepiidae > Ascarosepion > Ascarosepion bandense. Next base: position 4,607,008 of record JBBBDQ010000375.1, on the reverse strand, counting down.
TCCATTCTAATTAATTAAATTCAACACACCCATAATTTTTTTCTGTCTTCCAACATCCATATTGACTCTTTAAATAACAAACATATTGTTTCCTACATTCAAATGAAAATCATTTTCACAACAATGAGCTAACATTGCCTGATGACGAGGTAAAAATTTCGAAACAGAAATTTCCGTGTCGTAATTTAAAGTGTATTAATTTTAAATAATAAAAAAATTAATTATAATTATATTATGATTTATGATATATGTTGTATTGAGCACTTTCTAAAAAAAAAAAATGCTGTTGAAACCGGAATTCTAAAACTGTTGGTTCTCTTCACCGGGATATATATATATAACGGAAATCAACGAATTTTAACGAAACTTGGTTAAAAGCAACCGACAATTTGAAATGAATTGTTTGAACATTATTTTTTATCGATACTCGTATTTAAGCAGATATTCTGTTTTTTATGAAACAGTATTATATATTTATTTCTACTGGCCTGATTATTTACGATAAATTTTTATTACGAAAATGTGTGCCATTCGGCAGGATTCAAACCTGCGACCCCTATCTATATAGGGGAAGCTACCATTTGATCTGGTAACGTCTTAGACCTCTCGACCACGAATAGCCTCCAGTCTAAACGAGGTTTTTATCAAGCCTATATAACACAGTTTTCGATCCATCGTAAACAAACATATCTGCTCTGAAATGTATCGTAATGTCAACAAATGTAAACATGTTACGGAAATCAACGAATTTTAACGAAACTTGGTTATAAGCAACCGACAATTTGAAATGAATTGTTTGAACATTATTTTTTTTTTATCGATACTCGTATTTAAGTAGTTATTCTGTTTTTAATGAAACAATATTATATATTTATTTGGAATCCTGCCGAATGGCACACATTTTCGTAATAAAGATTTATCGTAAATAATCAGGCCGGTAGAAATAATGTAACCAAGCCGTCTCCAAATGTAAATTATTTGTATTTCCTTTAGATCTTTCGGTATGACTGAGAGTGGGTGCAAGTAGCCTGGGCAGCGCATAGCGTCCATATACCATCAGTCTAGGAGAAAGACAGCTGTGAATTCAAACCATCTGCATAGTTAGTTTTACTTTGTTTAATTTGTAATATACAGGGTGTCCCAAAAAATGTATACACAATTTAAATAATTGTAAAGTTGGGGTCTATTATTTCAAAAATATAAAAGTATTTGCAAGTGTCATTTTAATGTTTTTTTCACTGCATTTTGACTTTATTTTAAACTAGCAGTATAGCCCTTTGTATGTTGATTTGGGAATGTTTTTAGGTATTTACTACTTCTTTTAAGAAATGTTTTTGAATAATATTTTATCCATATAGGCTATTTAATTCTATACTCACTTTTATTTAATATATACTAACAGTATAGCCCGGTGTTGCTCGGGTGTAATGAAAGCTTTAAAACTAATCCATGGTCCTGGAGCTCAGACTCTTTGGACGTTGGCACGAAAGACTAAAAAAGCAATAGTTGTTTCCAGTTAAAGAGAAACCGTAGACTGAAAGAAAAATGAATGGATGTAAATCAAATTTTGGTTTCCTGGTATCGATATTAAATTTTCTGCACTGTTGTAAGAACTGCAACCTTGAAACTTCTAAATATCGTTTCTTATGTCTTTGTCTATGAGTGTATCAAATTTGATTAAAATCGGGCCACTCCTTCTATAAACCGATTTTTTTGATTCTCGATTTCCGATATTTATCGGGCGTACCTCGACACAAAACCTAGCTAAGAACACTCGCAGACCCCTATTGTACAACTGAGTAAATTTTCAAGAAAATTGATTCAGACGTTCCGGAGTCTATAGGTAACACACACACACACACACACACACACACACACACACACACACACACACACACAAAGTTACATTTATAAATAAGTTTAGATTAGATAATTTTAAATAGCCAATAATTAAACTGTGTTTATTTTGCAGATTCATTCCCTGAACAAAATAATGACAGCCAATGTGTATACATTTTTTGGGGACACCCTGTATATTAATGTAGATAGAAATAAAGTACTTCTTGATAAGATAGCGAGGTTCACAATGCACAGCCCAATGCTACCAATCAGGCTTGTAGTTCATGGGGTTCTGGGGTTGTACGCGCTAACCCGGGTTTTATTTTCAACTTAAAATCATATTTCATTATTTTCACTTGATATTCGGGTAGATGGAAATCGATAGCCCAGGGAGGCAATTCATCTAGACGAAGGAAAATCCCGATTTTAAAACTCCACTGCCTTGTGGTCAAATCCAAAACGCAGAAAAGTCTATGGAGGAAAACCCAGACAGAAACGATGGGGTTGAGCTCAAAAGGCAGGTGGCTATCAACACTGACAACTTTCCGGAAAATCCTACAGCCAAGCCGTCCCCAAATGTAAATGATCTGTATTTATGTACTACCGAAAAGTCGGACCATGTATTCTGGGTAGCGCACGTTCTCTATATACCATGCCCAGAACTATGCCCTGGTGAGGTCACTCCGATTTCACCACTAAAGGACTAAACAGGGTGCTACATTTATCTTGCAAGATAAAAGGATGCCTTCTGTTATGAAAGGTGTAACTTTGTAACTAAAGTGAGTCGCTACAAGCAAAGAGAGGCTTCTACTTCAACAGTTTCTTTCCTCGCACTTCCTGACTGTAGAATTCTCTTCCAAACGATTGCTTCCCCGACGGCTACAATCTCCAGGAGTTTACATGTAAGGTCAATAGACACCTCCTAACACACTAACCTGCTCCCATTCTATCAAACACTCTTCCCATCTGCCCAACCCTCATCCTCGCTATCCTTACTCATCTGTCACCTTCCTCCTGACATTCCCTATGTCTAACCACTCCTTCTCTTTACCTTCCCCTATGTAGCCCCATGCGCAATAGTGGCAGTGGAATGCCTTGCTTGGGGTGAGATGATTAAAAAAAAAAATCTAAACCTAGTAACTCTCCTGAGAAAAAAAAGATGAACATAGACATGATGGATAAACTGTCACACGACGGGTATGATAGAGATATAGAAAAAGTCTAGTAAATTGGATCTTCGAAGCAACCACCCACTTGACCAAAAATGAATAAAATATTAGATAAATAAATCGATAAAAATTGATTGGGAACAAGTGAGAAGATGTTCGAGATTGCTGTTCGCAGTCACAACTGGGTTTGGCTGTTGAGCGTTTTCTTTTGAGAGAGAGAGAGAGAGAGAGAGAGAGAGAGAGAGAGAGAGAGAGAGAGAGAGAGATACCATCCGAGTGTGGTAATGTACATATCGGTAGAAGACAGAGATACAGAGAGTCAGAGTTCTCGCTAATTGAAGAAAAAAGCTAATCGCTTAGTCCGCTGTGACAGAATTAGCAAAAAGTGTGTTATGTGTCACCTGTCTACCCACACTTAGTCGTGTAAGTGAATCCCTGAAAAAAAAAAAAAATGGAAAACGGGATTTGAGTCATCATTCCTCACCTGGGGTTAATTACCAACTTTTGATTTCCTTGTGAACGTGTGGTGTGCCTTTCCCAGTTTTTTGTGTATACCGACGCAAACGAGAATAGTGACGCAACATGGGGTTATTTGTCCGGTTGGCGAGAGAAAAAGTCGCTGTCTGCTTACAGAGCAAATTTCTGTCATCCTTTACTTGACTCTTTATTTTATTTCCCTTCATCTATTTCTCTCACCTTCTCTCGCTTTCCCACATCTCTCTCTCTCTCTTGTCTAGTGTTAATCTTTTCTCCTTGAAGTCATTTTTTCTGCCATCAGTTCGCCTCACCCATTGCAAACTAGTAAACTTAATCGTCCGCTGCACGCAGGCATCTCATTTCCTTTTTCTTTTCTTATTCGCTACTCTCTCTCTCTCTCTCTCTTTCTCTCTCTCTTTCTCTCTGCGCGCACTGAAATTTAATCTTCCCGCCCACGTCTTCCGTCATTCATATGAGTGCATCTGAAAATATCGAAGTTAGATCGCCTTTTCCAGACGAGGTATCATAGGTTTTTTTTTACATCATCGCTCGTATCAACCATTCATTTAGTGACGTCATACTACTACAAATATTTTCTGAAGGTTGATATAAGCATTCTCTTTCTTTTTTGTTCTTTTCTTTTTTGTTTTTACTCTTTCTTGCTTTTCCAGTTCTTTCTTTACGTTTCTTTTTCTTTTTTCTTGTGTTTTCGATTTTTTCTTTTTCTTTTTTGCTTTCAGCTTCTTTATTTTTCTTTTTTCTTTCTTACTCTTCCCATTTTTCCATTCAATTTGCTGTCTTTCTTATTTTTCTTTCCCTTTCTTTCTTTCTTTCTTTCTTTCTTTCTTTCTTTCTTTTCTTTTCTTTTATCCAGTTTAATATTTGTACTTATTTTCTTTCTTTTTTGCTCCCTTTTTCATCCTATTTAATAGAAATACTTAATTTTCTTTCTTTCTTTCTTTCTTTCTTTCTTTCTTTCTTTCTTTCTTTTATACGATTTACTGTCTTTATTTTATCTACTTTCTTTTTTCTTACTTTCTCTTTTCCTACTTTCATCCAATTTACCCTCTTTCTTTCTTTCATTCTTTTCTCTTTTCACGTTTTCTTCTTTCTTTTTTGAATTTTTTATCTACTTCTTTTTTCTTGCTTTCTTTCCCACATTTTCTTTCCTCCCCTTCCTTTTCCCAATTCCTTTTCGCTTATTTCCCCTTCCATTTTTTCTGGTTTTCTCTCTCTCTCTCTCTCTCTTCTTCTTCTTCTCTCAACTCTCCCTCTCTCTTTCTCCGCGCTTCCCTACACCTTCTTCCACTTTTCTTTCTTTCTTTTCTTCTACTCTTTTTTTAAGTATTTAATTTCTCTTCATCCTTCTTCTTCCCTTTCGCCTTTCTCTCTCTCTCTCTCTCTCTCTCTTTCTCTTTCTCTTCTTTCTATTTCTCTTAATTTCTCACTCATTATTTGGCCGCCTTCAATGAAGCACTTTTGGCACGCAGCCAGACCCTAACATCTTGATACGCCTACCTTAGCCTGTCTTGGTCGATGTTAAAAAGCTGTATTTTTTGTTACTAACCGAATATCTTCTTTGTTCATTTTATATCACATTCAATTGACCACACCTGATTTGCGCCATTTCATTCTCCAGTATTATCTTTTTCTACCCCGATATTTTCCTCGCCTTACTATTTATTTACGTTTCCGGCACAAGTCTCTTGTAGGTGTTAGATTAGCGTGTCTGTTAAGCCACAAGGATAAAGGAAAGTATGAAGAATATGTTGCAAAAAGATAATAATAATAATAATAATAATAATAATAATAATAATAATAATAAATTCTGTAGAAAAGCAAAACAGAAGCCAAGAACCAACTATTGCGGCCAAAAATATGAAAATGAAAGCCAAAGATAAAGCTCTTGAACAGATGAAACAGCGCTGGCAAGACAAACCTCTGCATGGCCAATATACAGAACGTGCCAATAAATCCAATGTTGACAAAGTTAATACTCATCGATGGTTACGTGCATCTGGATTAAAGTCTGAAACTGAAGGCTTTATTCTTGCAGCACAAGACCAAAGTCTTTTCACTAGAAACTTTCAGGCAAATATTATGCATAATAATATGGATCCAAAATACAGGTTTTGTGATAAACACCAAGAAACAATAGACCACCTAATCTCAGGCTGTTCTGTGCTTGCCCCAAATGAATATAAAAATCGCCACGATAGAGTTGGGCAATATTTACATTGGGCAATGTGCAAACATTATGGAAAAGCTGTAAACAAACACTGGTATGAACATCACCCAGCACCGGTTACAGAAATAGAAGATGTAACCATTCTATGGGATTACACCATCTACACAGACAGAAAAATTGAAGCAAACAGGCCAGACATTATTGTTAAAAACCAGAAGGAGAAAACTTGTCTATTAATTGATATGGCTTGTCCAGTGGATTGTAACATAGCAATCAAGGAATTTGAAAAACTGTCAAAATATAAAGACATGGAAATTGAAATAGAAAAAATGTGGAAATTGAAAACAAGAGTTGTGCCAGTGATAGTAGGTGTACTTGGAATGATAAAAAGTGGAACAAAACAACACATTGAAAGAATCCCTGGAAACCCCAGCTTAAGAGATATACAAAAAATTGTCTTATTAAGTACAGCCCACACACTAAGGAAAACTTTATCTATGTAATGCTAGGGATGATAGGGAAGATAGAAAAACATGAAATGGAGTCATAACAACACGCCACGACCTGCCTTAGGTCTCCCCGCAGACTTGGTTGGTAGTGAGACCAAAGCAGAAATCGAAATATGATGAAAAATGACATAATAATAATAAATTATTGCGAAAAGGAAAAATAACAGAACTCGAATTTTTGGCTTTTAACTGGAATCGAACACTGACTTTTTTAATAAAAAATATGAGATCTTCAGTGTATTAATTAAAATGTTCTCCATTTATAAGGAATGATAGAATATGATAATCAGATTTGGAAAATACAAGTTTGACAGAAATATTGTAGGAAAATATGAATTAAAATAGATTAAATGGAATAGAATTAGAATTTGATTATGCGAATTAGAATGTGATTAAAATGTGGATTAAGGCAGGTTTATTTTTCACGTTTTTAGAAAATCAATATTGCACTCAATGTAAAAACTGGGATTAAATGTGATATTGTACTAACCCCAGAAATTAGGTTCATATCTTTTACCAACTTTTTAGCTTTTAGTTTTAAAGATCTTCTGAAAAATATACAGAAATACCTAATTTCTGAAGGCTTTTGGTTATGACCTAATTTCAAAATTTTACTATTTCAGGAATAAATCAAAATAAAGTTGATATTTTTTGTATTATATTATTGAATGGAAATATATACTCAAACCAGAATTCTAATTATTAATCATTACACGCAAACTATGTATTTTTTAATGTATTCGATAAGTTGGCTCTACCATTACTGGCAACCTCTCCCTGGACATAGAGCATAGCAAGAGAATTGGGAAGGCAGCCATAACTCTTGCGCGCTTCACAACAAGTCCTTGAACGAGCTCCAAGCTGACAGTAAAGACAAAGATGGCAGTCTACAATGCCTGTGTCATCAGTACACTGCTATATGACAGTGAGACATGGACCAAGTACACCAGGCAAGAGAGGCGTCTGAACACCTTCCACGTGAGAAGTATCTGACATATATTGGGAATCTCATGGCAAGACAAGGCGCCCAACACTGAGGTCCTGTCTCGAGCCGGTCTGCCTACCATGTTCACACTCCTTAAACAGCGCAGACTCCGCTGGCTAGGCAATGTCCACCGCATGCCAGACAGTTGCATTCCAAAAGACCTTCTGTATGGAGAGCTGGCCTCTAGAAGAAGACCCACTAGACGGTCACAACTGCGGTATCGTGACATCACAAAACGCGATATAAAAGCTGTGAGCATCAACACGGAGTCATGGGAGAGCGTAGCAGTCAACCGGACCAAATGGAGAGGAACCCTAGCCCACCAATTCAAATCAAGGGAGAAACAACTAACACAAGTCGCCATGGAGAGGCGGGTTCGCAGGAAGCAAAATGACAGCTCCGACAGACCGACGGAGGCCTACTAACTACTACTATTCGATAAGTAAAAACTGTAAAAAAAAAATTGTGAAAGATTATAAAAAAGACTTCTCAATAAATAATATTTGTTAGGTCATTTGTTAGGTCATTTGTTAGGTCAAAATTAATTAAACAAAAAGTAAATAGAAGTGAATATAACACATAATATTGCTGGGTACTAATTATGTGCGTTGTGGTGCATTGGATATTGGCTCGGAACGAGAAATCGGGGAGCCGAGTTCGAATCCCAGTTGAATTCATTGCATTCACTTACGTGCAAATACCCTTGGGAAAGGTATTAATCCATCTCTTCCTTCCAGTTATGGGTTAAATAACAGGACAGATTGTGTTCTATAGACTTGGCTGGCAACCAGTCTACCACAGAAAGCAATGGCAACCTACTTCGGGATAATCTTCCGCCCAGTCAGTCATGTATCTTTCGAGACATGATCGCCCAAGCGTGTTTCACGTATGGTACTTAACTGACTAATTATATGACAAATGTTTTAAATTTGCATTGTTTATTGAAAATCTCACTAAAACTACTGCATTGTCCAGTATATTCCATCATAATACAGCTAGATTGTTCTGTAAATTTAGGTCTTATATGACAGCACAATGATTTAGTAATTATATGCGCATTCCTTGCATCTTGTTCATGTACGATTTGTAAAGATCCAGTAAATTATGAATTGTATAAGTTTGTATACTATAAGGCTTTAAACTGAGTAAAGTACTAACACACAGGAAAATATCACTAGAAACAAAGAAAAGAGTGCTGGATTGCGATGTGATGTCAGTTCTTCAATACAGCAGTGAATGCTGGACAATATCATCGAAAATGAGAACAAAACTGGAAGCAGCGGAAATGTGGTTCTACAGAAGGATGCTGCGGATATCGTGGACTGAGCATGCAAGCAACGATGAGGTGTTGGAAAGAATGGCAACAAAAAGGAAATTAATACTGAGCATCAGGAAGAGACAACTGAAGTTCCTGGGACACGCAATGAGGAAGGAGAGGTTGGAGAACCTGATACTGACTGGCCAGATAGAAGGAAAGAGTAACAGGAGCAAATATACTAAGAGCCACAAGGGATAGGGAGACGTGGAGAACCATGATCGCCTACGTCCTGAAAGAACAGAGCACATAGAAGAAGAAGACTATAAGACTTCCACTGATCACCGGAAGAAAATTCCTATGCTATGATTTTGAACATAAACTTAATCATTACAATTGCCTCCTCAAAAAATTATAGTGATTTGGAAAAAATATTTCGCGTCCATCATGTCAAAACCTAACTTTGAAATTTTTCAATTTGCATCGTAGTATAATGACTAGCAAGATTATTTCGATAGATCAATTACGACTGTGTAGTGAGTTCGATCCTCAGTGGGTGCTCCATACTTTCGGTCTTGTGCCACATCTAAGCAGTGCTTAGAAAATCGCCATAATTCTTAGTTCGATAAGCGAATCAGTTCCTTGTGAGTACAAGATATCCATGGACATTTCTTTGTAGCATCGTTAAATATTTGAGCTTGAAAACAAAATATAAAAACAACTATTACAAGTCGGTCAGTATTTAAAGAAGTAAGAGGATACAAATAAAAAGATTTAAAACTGACAAGATTTTCTAAAAACTTTATCGCCACCTCTGTGTTTCTTTTCCATTTCTTTTTTTCGCACTGAAACCAAAAAGCGTTTGTGATATGGTGGTTTTCTAAGCGTAGATGTGGCACAAGGCCAGGGGTATGGGACACCCAGTCAGAATTAAGCTCACTAATCAACTGTAACGATTCTAGCGAGACATGCTTGCTAATGATTACACCACCTCGAGGTGCACTAGCGTTTGTGATATGTATTGTCTGCCTTTACCCGTGATCAGAAGGGAATAGTCCATTATTTATGAGGTATTGGGAGGGTGTTTCTTAGTTTGCTTCTCTGATATGTCTTTTCCATCTTTTCACGGGATCAAAATGGAATAGTCCATTATTTATGATGTATTGGCAAGGCGTTTCTTATTTCTTTCTCTGATATGTTTTTTCCATCTTTCCTCGTGACCAAAACGGAATAGCCCATTATTTATGAGGTTCTGGGAGGGCGTTTCTTACTTTTCTTCTCTGATATGATTTTCCAACTTTCCTTGTGACCAAAACGGAATAGTCCATTATTTATGAGGTACTGCGAGGGCGTTTGGTACTTTCCTTCTCTGATATGATTTTCCATCTTTCTTTGTGATTAAAACGGAATAGATCATTATTTATGATGTATTGGCAAGGCGTACCGTACGCGCTAAGGAACAAGGCGAATTATAATACGTTAGTTGTAATAAATTAAAATTAATAAATCAGCTATTGCATCTAAACTTATTTATAAATGAAACTTTGTCTCTGTGTGTGTATGTATGATTGTGTGTGTCTGTGTGTGTGTCCGTTACCTATAGACTCCGAAACGGCTGAACCGATTTTCTTGAAAATTTACACAGTTGTACTATAAGCATCTGCGAGTGTTCTTAGCTAGGTTTTGTGTCGAGGTATCCCCGATGAATATCGATAATCGAAAAAAATCGGGTTATAGAAGGAGTGATCCGATTTTACTCAAATTTGATACACTCATAAACAAAGACATAGGAAACGATATTCAGAAGTTTCAAGGTTGCAGTTCTTACAATAGTGCAGAAAATCGATAATATATATATATATATATATATATATATATATATATATATATATATATAAAAGGCAAGATGTTTGTGTGTGTCTGTCTGTTTATCTGTCTGTATGTCCTTTATACAAATCCACAATTTTTATCTGATTCTCACCAAACTTCACACAATCTTTAGGCTGAGTCTGAGCTCCAGGACCATGGATCAGTTTTAAAGCTTTCATTATACCCGAGCAACGCCGGACTATACAGCTAGTTAACATATAAAAACATGTTGACGTATTCGACATTGACAAGGCACAATATAACCAACATGATTGCATTTTTAAATTTATTATCTAACAATATTATATCTTGAAACTTCTTGTAATTTGGGATTCATTGTGTAACAGGACCGTATACACTTCTCTTAACCAGCATCAGGCAAACACTGAAGCATTCATCGTGCGTCAGTCACTGTGCTAGATCTTGCCGCTTAACTGAGCCCTTCAGTTGACGACTATTACAATTACATAGAAAATCCAGGAAGCGAATAATGGATAAGTGGTTAAAATTGATAATAATTTGAATGTCAACAATCTAGTTAATAAATACCAATATTCAAAAAGCAGCCGTTAAAAAAAAGAGTGGAGTGGAGTCGAGATAAGTTCAGAATATGTGTCAGTCTCGACATCTCTAGAATCGCTACTCCAAGCAATTGATACTGAAAAGGGTACAAAAACCGCAATTCCCGACGCCACCATTGAATCCGTACGAAATTCTTACCCAGTCCACCCTTCGTCTCATTTTATACTGTTATTTTAATTCTAAATCACATCTGCGCATGCGCACCAGTGCAACCCAATTCAATAGGTTTAAATGTCTGCTTTAGAGAAAGAGCCACAACTCCAGGTTTTCACTGGTATTTAACTGTTCGGCTTTCACACCTTTCCACTGATACAGATGACATTTAGAAAGGTGAAAAACAAAAAAGTAGCAATGGTAAAAGAATAAACGAAAAAAAAAAAAATGCCAGTCCGACAAAAAAAAAAAAAAATTACAAGGGTAACACATTTGCTGACGCAACAACAGCTTTGAATAAAGTTCACTGTAAGCAAATGGTCAACATGCGTTGTATCTTGCATGTGCAGCTTTAAGGTTAATGCTGTGATCTTGGAGTCGACAAAGTAGGGAATATAGCGATGTTCAGGTAGAAATGCTGTTGTTATAATAAAAAAAATGCTATCAGAATGAGCATTTTTCTTCTCTGTACCATAACCCTTTAGCACATAAGCGACCATGGCTCTCCATAACTTCCTGTCCTTTAGTAAATCTCAGGAAACTCTCTCCTAAACTCTGTTATCCCTTTACTCAGGTTTGGTAGGTAGATTATGCACAGTATTTACATTGTTCAGACTATTGTCTTCATCTTCGTTGCCATTTGTACGACGTTTCGGCCATTTTAAGCTTTGGCCTTCTTCAGGTGCTAGGAATTTCGAACCGAACCCTTTATTATAATCACTGGGGTATATGAACTTCAGTTTTTGCGTAGTAGCAACTGAAGAAGACCGGAGAGTACAGCGGCCGAAACGTCGTACAAATGGCAACAAGGATGAGGACAATAGTCCGAATAATGTAAATAGTGTAAATACTGCCTCATCTCAGAAATATAGACAAATACTAGATTATGCAGTGTTTCACTCTGCACCCCTTACATTTCTGCGAGTATCAAATTTTCTCAGCCCACTTTCCTCATTATATACCCTAGAAATTGCAGTAGTCTTTTTCTAATGTTATTTATGCGTCTTTTTCGTTTCATTTAGCTTCAAAAATTTATCATTGCATACATGATGACTTCATGGCATTCTCGGAATCTTTCTGTAGAACCACGCCATTTTATGCATCAGTGGCTGTGAAATGCATATCGTCTCGCAGTTCAAAAATCCAGTTGAATTCATTGAATTCACTTATGAAGAAATAGACTTAAGAAAAGTATTAAACCATCACTTCTTTTCCAGTTATTCAGGGTGATCATGTCTCTTTCGATCCATGACTGGCTAGGCAGCCAATTTTCTCGCGGTATGTTGCCATTTCTTTCTGCGGGAGACAGTCTATGGAACCAAATCTATTTTGCTATTTAATTCATTCATCCAGATCTGTCAGTTAAGTCTCATATGTAATAAACGCTTGGATGATCATGTCTTTTTCGATCCATGACTGACTAGCCAGAAGATTTTTCCGCGGTACACTGAGATTTCTTTCTGCGGGAAACTGATTGCAAACCAAGGTTATTGTATCCAGTATGTCTTGCTATTCAATTCTAATATCCAGATCTGTCAGTTAAGTCTCATACGTAATAAACGCTTGGATGATCATGTCTCTTTCGATCCATGACTGACTAGCCAGAAGATTTTTCCGCGGTACACTGAGATTTCTTTCTGCGGGAAACTGATTGCAAACCAAGGTTATTTTATCCAGTATGTCTTGCTATTCAATTCTAATATCCAAATCTGTCAGTTAAGTCTCATACGTAATAAACGCTTGGATGATCATGTCTCTTTCGATCCGTGAATGACTAGGCAGAAAACTTTCTCGCGGTAGGTTGCCATTTCTTTTGACGGGAGACTGATTGCAAACCACGGTTCTAGAACATATTCTCTTCTATTTAATTCTTTTAAACAGATTTGTCAGTTATGTGTCATAGGTGTTACACGCTTGGTTGATCATGTCTCTTTCAATCCATGGCTGAGTAGGCAGAAGATTTTCCGGTAGTAGGTTGCAATTTCTTTCTACGCTAGACTGATTAGCAACCAAGGCTAGGGAACCCAATTTAACCTGCTATTCAATTCTTTTATCCATATCAGTCAGTTATATGTCATATGTGATACACGCTTAGACGATCATGTCTCTTTTGTTCCACGACTAACTAGGTAGAAGATTTTCCTGCGGTAGATTGCCATTTCTTTCTACGGGAGATTGTTTGAAAACCAAGTCTATAGAACCAATCCTATCCTGCTGTTTATTTTTTTTTATACAGACCTGTCAGTTAAGTTCCATACATGTTACACGCTTGGATGATCATGTCTCTTTCGTTCCATGATTAAAAAGGTAGAAGATTTTCCCGCGGTAGGTTGCCATTTCTTTCTGCGTAAGACTGTTTGCAAACCAAGACTATAGAATCAAATTAATCTTGCTATTTAAATCTTTTATCCTGATTTGTGTCATACGTGATACGCGCTTGGACGATCATGTCTCTTTCGATCCATGACTGACTACGCAGAAGAGATTCCAGTGGTAGATTGCCTTTTCTTTAGTTGTAAACTAAGGCTATAGAAGTCAATCTGCCCTGCTATTTAATTCTTACTAGCAGTATAGCCCGGCGTTGCTCGGGTGTAATGAAAGCTTTAAAACTAATCCATGGTCCTGGACGTTGGCACGAAAGACTAAAAAGCAATAGCTGTTTCAAGTTTAAGCAAAACCGAAGTCTGAAAGAAAAATGAATGGATGTAAGTCAAATTTTGATTTCCTGCTATCAATATCAAATAAGTTTTTTTCGTCGTAAACTGAATTTTGAAGGCTAAATAAGTCCTCTGAGTAAATGGTATCATGGCTGAGACTAAGAACTACAATTATACCTACTTAGAGCCAAACCCGAAGCAAAAGCTAAAATAAAAGTGCTGAAAAAAATACAGACATACAGGCAGATAAACAGACACACACACAAACAACTTGCCTTATATATATATATATATATATATATATATATATATATATAGTGCAGAAAATCGATAATATATATATATATATATATATATATATATATATATATATATATTATACGACTTTTCTGCACTATTGTAAGAACTGCAACCTTGAAACTTCTGAATATCGTTTCTTATGTCTTTGTCTATGAGATCATGAAATTTGATTAAAATCGGACCACTCTTTCTATAACCCGATTTTTTCGATTATCGATATTTATCGGGGGTACCTCGACACAAAACCTAGCTCAGAACACTCGCAGACGTTTATAGTACAACTGTGTAAATTTTCAAGAAAATTGGTTCAGCCGTTTCGGAGTCTATAGGTGACGGACACACACACACACACACAGACAAAGTTCCATTTATAAATAAGTTTAGATATCTAAATCTGTCAGTTTAGTGGATAATATATAATTGGGCAGAATATTTTTCACCTGTAGGTTACCAATACTTTCTGTGGTTGACTGGTCGTTAACCAAAGCTGTATAACCAAATCAGTCAACCTATTAAACCCATAGCTAGAGGGAAAAGAGATGGATTAATAACTTTCCTAATGATATTTACGCGCAAGTGAATGCAACGAATTCAACTTGAATTCGAACTCGGCTCTACGATTTCTCGTTCCGAGCCGATTTGTACTGTACCAGAAGGCGCATCCCGACAATGTTCATATTAACCCATTACGCATTGCGGGCGTCACGCTTGCCATCACAAAGAGACAGTAAAGCTGTCAGAGAGAGAGAGAGAGAGAGAGAGATAGGTTTGTTTCGAGGTTTAACGACCTATCAATCCTTATGGGATCATTTAAGGTCATAGCCAATGATTTGGGAGCAAGGTTATTTTATTTTTACATTTTTCTTTTCGAGTATCAAGATTCATTGGGATTTGTTTTTAAGAGCAGGGTCTCCAAGTCCCAAGTCCTACCCTTGTTATTTAACCCATAACTGGAGGTAAGGGACGGATTAATACCTTTCCCAAGGGTACCAGTGCTTGAGTGAATGCAGGGTATTCAACTGGAATGCGAACTCGGCTCACAGATTTCTCTTTCCGAGCCGATATCCACTGCACCACAATGTACATCCGTCACTATACGCTTACAGCACCTGGTATTCCCAAGCGGTCACCCATCTAAGTACTGACCAGGCTCAACGTTGCTTAACTTCGGTGATCGAGCGAGAACCGGTGTATTCAACGTGATATAGCCGTAAGCCGAGAGAGAGAGAGAGAGAGAGAGAGAGAGAGAGAGAGAGAGAGGTAGATGTAATAAAGAAACAAAAATAGAGCACGACATAGAAAGAGAGAGAACAGTGGAGATATAGTAGGGACAGAAAAAGAGAGCACGACACACACACACACACACACACACATATATATATATATATATATATAGAGAGAGAGAGAGAGAGAAAGGGAGACGTAGCAGAGAAACAAAAAGAGAGCACGACATAGAGAATGAGGGAAAGGAGGAGAAGTATTGGACAAACAAAAAGAGAGCACGGCATAGAGAGAGAGACAGGAAGGGGAGATGTAGTAGAGAAACAAAAAGAGAGCACGACATAGAGAGAGAGAGAGTGAAAAAGGGAGATGTAGTAGAGAAACAAAAAGAGAGCACGACATAGAGAGAGAGAGAGAGAGAGAGAGAGAGAAAGAGAGAGAAAGAAAGAAAGAGAGAGGGAGATGTAGTAGAGAAACAAAAAGAGAGCACGACATAGAGAGAGAGAATGAAAGAGAGAGAGAGAAAAGGGGAGATATAGTACAGAAAAAAGAGAGCACGACATAGAGAAAGAGGGAGAGGGAGACGTAGTATAGAAACAAAAAGAGAGCTCGACATAGAGAGAGAGAGAGAGAGAGAGAGAGAGAGAGAGAAAGGAGAGAGAAGTAGTGGAGAAACAAAAAGAGAGCACGACAAAGAGAAAGAGAGAAAGGAGGAAATATAGCAGAGAAACAAAAAGAGAGCACGACATACACAGAGAGAGAAATAGGGAGAGGTAGAAAAGGAGAGATGTAGTAGAGAAACAAAAAGAGAGCACGACATAGAGAGAGAGAGAGAAAGGGGAGATGTAGTAGAGAAACAAAAAGAGAGTACGACATAGAGAGAGAGAGAGAGAGAGAGAAAGCGGGAGATGTAGTAGAGAAACTAAAAAGCTAGACGTAGAGAGAAATAGAGAGAGGGAGAGAGAAAGAGAAATAGAGAGAGGGAGAGAGATATAGAAATGGAGTAGAAAAAGAAAAAGAGAGCACGATATATATATATATATATATATATATATATATATCACACCCTGATTGAGCACTCTGGAAGAATGGTAGACTTTGAAAAAAACAAAAGACAGTAGCTACTCTGGCGTGTACGCATCGCTCATTCAGTAAAATGAATTAGAGAACTCTAGCTATTGGGCGCGTATAATGATAATATATGCGCTAAAATGTCTGCCTTCTTCCACCGAACGCCATTGGCCCAGAGGTAGAATCGCCGACTGACGTCAATTCGTTAATCCTGGGTTAAAAAGCAATCGGAGTCTAACCGTACTGATGAGCTGTGATTCAGCGAAACAGATCTATCTGCGGATGACAATATATATATATATATATAGAGAGAGAGAGAGAGAGACTGAATTGTCTTAGGTAAATGCAGTTTTTTGAAGCGATAGTTTAAATTATATTTTGTGACCTAATGATCTGTTGAGGACAAATTCACCCCTGAACTGCAAGTGACATTTTGAAATTAATATCTTTCCTTAATACTTTTTATCATTTGGCAATCTTATAAGAATAGATGATCTTCTTTTTAAAAATCCTATTAAACCCTGACTCTGTTGAACGTCCGAGAGGAAATCAGAAAGTGAAATGAACATAAAGATGGAAACAGAAAGGAACCGAGAGACGTAGAGAGACAAAAATGTGCGACTTAAGAAAATGTTCGAGGGGTCAACTTAGATAAAGAAGTTGTTTGTAGCCATGGGTTAAATAATGTTTCATGTTGAAAATATGTTTAGTAGTTTTAGGAGAGATTATGTCACTTTTCTTATAACTTTCTGAATATGATAATAGCTTCAAAAGTACACAGTAGATCCTTAAAATATTTATTAGTAAATCGTTAACATGGCTGATGCTAACCCCCTAGAAAAGCGATTCATTGCCCATACTCGGGCTGATGTTCGCTGACTTGAAGTTGAATAATTCTATTGAATCCATTGATAGGTCTGCTGCTATGAAATTTGGTTCACTGTGTCGTGCAAGACAATTTTTCTCGCCAGAATATATCTTACATATTTATAAGTTTACCATTCGTCCATGCTTTGAATACTGCTGCTACATCTGCTATGGTGATCCCGCTATATATTTACAGATTTCTTTTTAATAAAATCCATGTAATATGCAATTTTATTTTGCCTGGCCTGACATCTCAAATTCAACCAGTTTCCCACAGCCGCAAAAAAGTGTTCCAGTACCCTTTCTATAAATAACTGGCAGTATAACCTGGCGTTACTCGGGTATAATGAAAGCTTTAAAACTAATCCATGGTCCTGGAGCTCAGACTCTTTGGACGTTGGCACGAAAGACTAAAAAGCAATAGTTGTTTCCAGTTAAAGCGAAACCACAGACTAAAAGAAAACTGAATGGATGTAAGTCAAATTTTGATTTCCTGGTATCCATATCAAATAAGTTTTTTCGTCGTAAACTGAATTTTGAAGGCTAAATAAGCCCTCTGAGTAAATGGTATCATGGCTGAGACTAAGAACTACAATTATACCTACTTAGAGCCAAACCTGAAGCAAAAACTAAAATAAAAGTGCTGAAAAAAATAGACATACAGGCAGATAAACAGGCACACACACACAAACATCTTGCCTTATATATATATATATATATATATATATATATATATATATGTGTGTGTGTGTGTGTGTGTGTGTGTGTGTGTGTGTGTATTATCGATTTTCTGCACTATTGTAAGAACTGCAACCTTGAAACTTCTGAATATCGTTTCTTATGTTTTTGTCTATGAGTGTATCAAATTTGATTAAAATCGGACCACTCCTTCTATAACCCGATTTTTTCAATTATCGATTTTCGATATTTATCGGGGGTACCTCGACACAAAACCTAGCTAAGAACACTCGCAGACGCTTATAGTACAACTGTGTAAATTTTCAAGAAAATCGGTTCAGCCGTTTCGGAGTCTATAGGTGACGGACACACACACACACACACACACACACACACACACACACACACACACACACAAAGTTCCAGTTATAAATAAGTTTAGATTTCGTGGTAAGTGTTCTGACGAACTTTACGCTATCGTACCTAGACTTTGTGAAGCACAGCACTAGATTAGCACGGTCATCAGTAAAAAGAGGAGCCGAAAATGAAAACTGATGACCGGGAATACTAAAATCAAGCAAATACAGAAATTTAAATACCTAGGAAGTGTTCTAACCGAGTATGGAAAGTGCGAAGCCGATATCCAAAGACGTATTGGCATGGTCAAGGATGAGAGACAGGAAAATTTCGTTGGAAACAAAGAAGAAAATCAGTCAGTCATGTGTCATACGTGATACTTGCTTGGGAGATCATGTCTCGATTATCGATTTTAGATATTTATCTGGTGTACCTCGACACAAAACCTAGCTGACTGGGCAGAAGATTATCTAGAAGTTGGTTGCCATTACTTTCTGCGGTATACTGGTTGCCGACCAAGGCTATAGAACCCAATCTGTCCTGTTATTTTACCCATAACTGGAGGGAAGAGACGGATTAATACCTTTCCCAAGGGTATTTGCGCGTAAGTGAATGCCAGGAATTCAACTGGAATTCGATCTCGGCTCCCCGATTTCTCGTTCTGAGCCGATATCCACTGCACCACAACGCACTTCCTGCACCACAATACACACCCAAAGAAGAAAGTACAGGATTGTTATGTGATATCTGTTCTTCAATATGGCAGCGAAAGCTGGATAATCTCATCAAAGATTAAGGAAAGACATGAAGCAACCGAAAGGGGTTCTACAGAAGGATGCTGAGGATACGATTAGTCAAACGTGTGAGCAACGACGAGGTTTTGAAGAGAGGATGGAAACGAAAAGGAAACTAATATTTAACACCAGGAAAAACAGCTGAATTTTCCGGAACATATAATGAGAAAGGAGGAGTTAGAGAATCTGATACTCACAGGAAAAAATTAAAGGAAAGCTTGACATACTTGATGAACTTGAGCAGGTGAATGGTAGAGCAGGTTTTAAGAGGGATAACAAAGGAAAGGGTGTTGAGCTACAAGGAGTAGTGAAATGTGGAAGGAGCACGGCACATAGAAGAAGAAGAAGAAGAAGAAGAAGAAGAAGAAGAAGAAGAAGAATAATGTCTCATCATTTTACTGTTGAAATAAATACATGCAACCGTAAGTTCTATGCTAACAGTTTCTTTTCACGCACTTTTCCCTTGCAGAATTCTTTTCTGGTTTCTTGCTTTTCACTCAAGTTTGACCTTTAGAAATTTAAATCCAATATCAATCGTTATCTTCTTCATTTTTTCTTTATTGTTCTCGCTTCTTCATAATATTTTCCCCTGAATCTATTTTGCACATATACAAATCTACCACCCGCTCGTGTATTGAATATTGCTGCCATATCTGGTCGGGTGCCCCTGCTGCTCTCCTTGGGCTTCTTGACAAAATACAAAGGAGGATCTGTAACGTGGTTGATTTGGCAGACCAGCTGCAACCACTCTCTCACCGGCGTGAGGTGGCTTCCCTGTGCCTCTTCTACAAGTACTTTCATGGCTTCTGCTTCGATGAGCTTAGATCACTGGTGCCGCCTAAGCAAGAATTTACACGAGATACTAGATTAGCAACTAGGTCCCACCCTTTTACAGTTAAACAAATAAGATGTAACCGTAAATTCTACTCCAACAGCTTCTTTTCTCGCGCTTCCCGCCTGTGGAACTCCCTTCCACAAGTCTGCTTTCCCGACAGCTATAATCTCCAGCTGTTTAAATGTAGGGTCAATAGACACCTCCTATCACACTAACTCCCAATTATTCTCAGAACACTCTCATCTACCCAACCCTCATTCTCTGTGTACTTACCTGCCTATCACCCACCCTCTGACATTTCCTATATTTAATCATCCTTTCTCCACTCTACGTAGCCCCCTGCGCAGTAGTGGCAGTGACATGCCTTGCTCGGGGTGAAACGCTTATAAAAAAAAAAAAAATTTCTTTGGTTTATATTGTTTCACACTCAGTGATCTCCTGCGAGTAAGAGCTTCTGTTGCTTTGCTTAGAATGAAAGAATTTTTTAAAAAGTACTTGTAAGTTGATATTATTATAGAAAATATTTATTAATATAACCATCCTCTCTTTACCCTATTCTTAAAATTTAATCTAGCATTCTACGAAAACTTCTGCAAGACAGTAAATTGGATGGAAATAGGAAAAGAGAATGAAAGAATAAAAGAAAGTGTAATAAAATAAAGATAGTAAATTGTATGAAAGAAAGAAAGAAAGAAAGAAAGAAAGAAAGAGAAAATTAAGTATTTTTATTAAATAAGATGAAAAAAGAAAGTAGACAAATCATTTTTCTATGATGATCTAAGAAATTTATACGCACAGACTGAGGGCATAGCTATGGGATCCCCACATTTTCAAATTACTGTATGGTCCACTTCGAAAATAATATTTTCAACACCACAGACAAAAGCTATGTTGGGCATATCAATATTATATTCTTTTTTTTTTGTGAAAGTTATCGATCAAATACCCCTTCTAAAAATATATAAATAAATCAAACGTGAAAGAAATTTCGTATTTAGTTTTACATATGAACTCAGCATAAAAAAAATCTCTTTACTTGATGATTTTATTGAACTTAAGGACAACATTTTGTAATTTCACAAAAACTTGCCAGTATAAATTTCTGACTTCGTTACTAAAAAATCGAGTGTGCTCGTTAATACATGATAGCAATCATTCAAAAACAATTGTGATAAATTACTTCTTTAAAATAATTTTTTTGAAAAATTATCTAATATTATTCAAACATAAAGTAACAATGGCTTTCTTAACCACATAGTTGATAAACAAACAGATTTATTCTTAAAATCAATGACATACATAATAAACCCGATTTAAACTATAAAATACTATTAACTTGTCACTAATAACACTTATTGCACTGATGGCATAAAAGATAATTGCCACAAAAAGCAATTATCAATATAATATCATGTTTTATAACTCCTGAATACAATAACAACAAGCAAAGATTCATTATTTACAAAAAATATAAAACTTTCTACCTTCTTTTAGGAACACTTTTACACAAAACTACTTTGCAAAATATCATCGTTACATAACAATACTCTCGACCTTTGATATATTGGTTATGCCCCAATATTTATCTCAGAAAGATTGGCTTGTCATCTCTCAGCAAATTGTGCTATGTAAGCACATAACTAAATTGCATGACGCTTCTAATTTCTGTTAGGTTTTAGCTGAAAATAAAACAATATTCTATTACTCTAACAAACAAACAAACAAACAAAAAAATGATTAAAAATCTTTGAGACTCTTTACATAAAATAGAAAGCAATCTACTGTCAATAAAATTTGCTTTTTTCTAGTCGTTCATATGTCAAAAAGCTTTTAATCTCTTAAGTCAATTTGACGGTGTGCTACTAAAATTTAATTATGGTCAAAAGTACTTGGGACATTTCGGCGTAAGTGTAATGGTTAGCAAGCTTGTCTCGCTTGAACTCTCTCTCTCTCTCTCTCTCTCTCTCTCTCTCTCTCTCTCTCTATCTCCCTCTCTCTGCACGCGCTCACGCGCACATACACACAGAGGCACATACACACACATAGACACACTCGAACACACACACACACACACACACACACACACACACACACACTCGAACACACACACACACACACACACACACACACACACTCGAACACACACACACACACACACACACACACACACACACACACAGAGGGCAGACATCTAAAGTGTCAAAGATTTAGAAACAGCTACTTAATAATTTGTTTCAATGTGTCATTCTATCTAAAAGGTGCTGGGGTGGTTGCGTGGGGGAGAAGCGATGTACCAAACTAGGCAAGTTAGGTGTGGATGCGGAGTATCTAATGAATTCTGCAAAATGTCTCGTGCATGCTCATTGCCCATCGGGGTTTGGTGATAGCTTTGTAACAGAATAGGTGCGTTCTGTAGCTCCACCAGTGAAACTGCAGTCAGTTTTTGACAGGGGTAACGTGCAAGTATCTCGTTGCAGAACAATTGAACTCCTATACGTTTGCCAACAAGCTAGCGCTTCTCCCACCGAACCCCATTTGCGTGGGTAACGTGAAAATGTTTCCAGTAACATTCAAGAATGACTTCAAGGTCATCTACTGACGGGTTATCAATACTTGAAATGCGTTAAGTGCAAGGGTTGATTGATAAATTTTAGGAGGGATAGAATAATGAAATTGCTATCAAAATGAAATCAATTTCCTTTTTTTTAAATTATTGGGGTAATATATGCATTGTGGAGCAGTGGATATCGACTCGGAATGACAAATCGGTGAACTGAGTTCGAAATCCAGTTGAATTCCTTAAATTCAATTACGCACAAATAGCCTTGGGAAAGGTATTAATTCGTCTCTTCCCTCCAGTTATGGGTTAAATAATAGAATAGATTGGGTTCTATAGCCTTGCCTGGCAACCAGTCTACCGCAGTATGCAATGGCAACCTACGTCGGGACAATCTTCTCCCCAGTCAGTCATGTTCTTTCGAGACATGATCGCCCAAAGCGTGTATCACGTATGGCATTTAACTGACTGACTGAATATAACAGTCGAAAACATGATTAAGGCTTCTACTGGGCATAAAGTGGGGGATCAGTTTTATATTGTTATGAAGTAATAAACTAATCCCCCACTAATTAATACTTACTAATATAATACATCTCTTCCCCTTCTAGCTATGAGTCAAATAATAGGACAGATTTGGTTATATAGCCTTATTCGGTAACCAGTCTACGGCAGAAGGCAATGGCAACCTACTACGAGATAATTTTCTGTCCAGTCAGTCATGTCATTTTCGGGACATGATGCCCAAACGTGTATCGCGTATGACAATTAACTGACTGACTGATAAGTAATAACCACAATCCTATGAAAAAAAGTATTAGCTGTCTATTTTTCTAACCGGGCACGAACTCATATGTTCAAAATGCTGTCGACGAAATCACTGTCACTAGAAATTTTAGTCTATTGCTAGGAAGGTTGTCCCGGCCTAGAAAGCTTTTTTTCTCGTCAGAATCTATCTTTCACATATATAAATCTACTATTTGTCCGTGCTTTAAATACTGTTGCCATAGCTGGTCGTGTTCTCCTGCTATTTATCGTGATGTTCCTGACTATATCCAACGAAAGTTCTGCCAATGTAATCGATCCTGACTTGGTACCTCGAGTTCAGTTACGTTCTCACCGCCCTGCCGTGGTTTTTCGCTGTCTTTTCTTGTTGTGGAGTAGTTTTTGCACTGAAAGTTATAACCGTGCTATGTCAGTTTCTAATCGACTTAACGCACTCAAAATGTTAGGAACTTGGTAATCTTCCACTAAAAGCTGACTCCTTAGCATTCGGCTAACTGCCGACTAATATCAACTGCCTAATAGTTCCACTGAACTCCAATAGAACTCTAAAGAACTCTCTAGAATTTCTATGAATTTCCCAAAAACTTCTCTTTATTTATTGTAATGAATACAATTGTGGCACGAGGCCGATTTGAGAGGGGGTAAAAAACTCAGGTTGGTCTTCAGTACCTATCCTATACCTAGCTAATCCGACTCACGACCCAAACATACTTTATAATTTTCTCATCCACCAAAAGAACATGTTCATCAGCATTCGATTCTTCATACACCAAAATACCTCAAATATACCCGGGACCTGTTAAGTCTTATTAATATAGGAGGGAGAGTCCATTATCTGAGGAATAGGTGTGTGTCACCATAACATTTCTAAAAATATTTACATGACAACTACTCTGACCAGCTTTTTCCCTGGTACCCCGAGCACATTAATTTTACGTTTTACTGGACTGGCATCATGGTCCTACCGTTTTACTGATGAAATGGTTAAATGTAACCGTCACTTCTACTCGAATAGTTTCTTTTCTCGCACTTCCTGCTTGGGGAACTCCCTTCTGTATCCTTGCTATCCTGATACCTACAATCTAAAGAACTTTAAATACAATGTCAATTGCTATCTTCTACTTTCTTGAATCCCGTCTATCTTTTATACTTTTTTCAATAACCCTTCTACCCAGTTTTTTTTTTGTCTCAATGTAACCCTCGCTTGGAGTAAAATGATTTAAAAACTGGTTGCAGCAACTATAAGACCGCCATTTTATTTTTATGTAGGACTTGTAACATATTTACAATCGGATGTGGATACTAATTCTGATTTTTTTTTAAATCGCCGATAACGTTTTTAATATAAATACTCCTAGAGAGAGAAAATAATAAAGCCGAGCAAAATAAAATAGAAAAAAAAGAAAAAGTAAAATCGCTTATACGATTAATAAATGAATGACGTCACAAAATGACCTTGACAGGAATGGACTCATACTTGTCATAGTTGCCTTGCAGGTTAAGGCGAGACATTGTATAGGGGAAGAGGAACAACTGGTGCATTTTCAAATCAAGGTTGAGTGGTTGATATGAATAAAGATAACAACACCAAGGCAGCAATAGCCCAGAAAGAGACGCTTCAGGCAGGGGTTGGTGAGTTAGTCTAGTTAAACATTATTTCCAAGTACTGGGTTCAATCTTCACAAAAAAAAAAAAAAACGGCTCATATTAGTTAACTTTTTTGTTGAACTAGGTTAAGCTTTGCAAATAACAACTTGAGAGACTCGGCGTTGGGTAATGGTTAACGTACTAGCTTAATTAAGCATTACTTCTAAGCAGTGAGTTCGATCTTCACGATGCTCCTTGCGCTTGTTACCTTGTGGCTGAACTTAGTGAACTTAGGGTAAATAACAACTTGAAAAACTCGGCGTGGGTAATGATTAACGAGCTAACCTAATTGACTACTATTTCAAGTAGTGTTCGATCTTCACAACGATAGACAAATGTTTAGAACGGCTCATGATTAAACATAATAGACATTCATTCTCTTATATTTAACAATATATGTTTAGAATACATACATACATACATACATACATACATACATACATACATACATAATTTTCACCAGACTGACATGTATAAAGAGACTGATAGATAGATAGATAGATAGATAGATAGGTAGCTGTAACTAGAATTAGACAGACAGATAGATAAATAGATAGATAGATAGATAGATAGATAGATACATACATACATACATACATTTGACCAGATTGATATATATTAACAGATACATACATACATACATACATACATACATACATTTGACCAGACTGACATAGATAGATAGATAGATAGATAGATAGATAGATAGATAGATAGATAGATAACTGTAACTAGAATTAAATAGATAGATAGATAGATAGATAGATAGATAGATAGATAGATAGATATCTGTAACTAGAATTAAATAGATAGATAGATAGATAGATAGATAGATATCTAACTAGAATTAAATAGATAGATAGATATCTGTAACTAGAATTAGATAGATAGATAGATAGATAGATACATACATACATACATACATACATACATACATTTGACCAGATTGACCTATATAGATAGATACATACATACATACATACATGCATGCATACATACGTTTGACCAGATTGATAGATAGATACATACATACATACATACATACATTTGACCAGATTGATATATATTAAAAGATAGATAGATAGATACATACATACATACATACATACATACATACATTTGACAAGACTGACATAGATAGATAGATAGATAGATAGATAGATAGATAGATAGATGTAACTAGAATTAGATAGATAGATAGATAGATAGCTGTCACTAGAATTAGATAGATAGATAGATAGATAGATAGATACATACATACATACATACATACATTTGACCAGACTGACATAGATAGATAGATAGATAGATAGATAGATAGATAGATAGATAGATAGATAGATAGATAGATAGATAGATGTAACTAGAATTAGATAGATAGATAGATAGATAGCTGTCACTAGAATTAGATAGATAGATAGATAGATAGATAGATAGATAGATAGATAGATAGATAGATGTAACTAGAATTAGATAGATAGATAGATAGATAGATAGATACATACATACATACATACATTTGACCAGACTGACATAGATAGATAGATAGATAGATAGATAGATAGATAGATAGATAGATAGCTCTAACTAGAATTAGATAGATAGATAGATAGATAGATAGATACATACATACATACATACATACATTTGACCAGAGTGACATAGATAGATAGATAGATAGATAGATAGATACATACATACATACATACATACATACATACATACATACATACATACATACATACATACATTTGACCAGACTGACATAGATAGATAGATAGATAGATAGAAAAAAATAGATAGATAGATAGATTTTTTTTTAATCATTTCACCCCGAGCAATGCGGAAAGGCCACTGATGTGCAGGGGGCTACATAAATGTAAAAAGATTAATTAGAAGAGAGTGAGGAGTACAAACTAGTTAGAAAGGAACAATAGAAAGCTGAGAAAGCAGGTGCGATGACAGATACATAGGTGGAGAGAAAGGGAAGGTTATACAGGGGTGGGGAGAGAGCTAGAGTCCAGTGGTTAGTAGATGAGTATTGACTTTGCATTTAAATTTCTGGAGGTTGTAGTCGTCAGGAAAGCAAGAATACGGGAGCGACTTCCACAGGCGGGAACTGCGAGAGAAGAAGCTGCAGGAGTAGAATTGTCGTCTGCATTTGGCTAACCTGACTGTGAATGGGTGGGACCCAGTTGCCAGTCTGGTTGCACGAGTAAACACCTGTTGAGGAGGCATCAGTGATTTAAGTTCGTCTGAGCAGAAGCCATGAAAGCATTTATAGAACGGACAAAGGGAGGCCACATTTCGACGATGGGGAAGTGGACGCAGTCTATCACGTTACAGACTCTCCTTTGGAGCCTGTCAAGAACACTGAGGAGAACGGCAGGGGCACCTGACCATAAATGGCAGCAGTACTCCATGCACGGACGGATGGTTGACTTGTATATATGCAGGATGGATTCAGGTGGAAAAACTTCCTGGATCGACATAGTGACCCAACCTTCTTAGCAGTAGATTTTGCTATGGATTCAATATAGTGGTTCCATTTGAGGTCTGAGGACAGGGTAAGTCCGAGGAGGCGTAGTGTATTACTCTCTGGGAGAATCGCTTGGTCCATGCTTATGGGAGGCAGGAGAGGTTGCCTGTAATGGTTGACAGACAACAGCTTGGTCTTAGATGAATTGAAGTTGACAAGCCACTTCTTGCCCCAGTTCACCACAGAGTGTAAATCTCATTCAAGGTCAGCAGCGAGATTATGTCTGTCCGCCACGACAGGTTTCTTACTGGTGCGCGAGTATATTGTAGTGTCATCTGCGTAGATGCCTACTTGGGACTTGATCTCATCTGGGAGGTCGTTGATGAAAATAAGGAAGAGCGTCGGGCCTAGGATAGAGCCCTGTGGAACACCAGCATTCGTGCTGTAGGACGAAGAGGCACGCCCATTCAGAACGACCTTCATTTTGCGGTTATTTAAGAAAGATTGGATTAGGTCAAGCAGGCGACCGGTAATACCATAACCGCGTAGTTTGCATAGGAGGCCAGGGTGCCAAACCCTGTCGAAAGCCTTGGAGATGTCCAGAGCAACCGCGCGAGCCTCGTCAGACTCATCAAGGGCCTGTAGCATGTACTCCGTTACGGTTGTTAGCAAGTCGGCCGTGGACCTGGCAAAGCGGAATCCATATTGCCGGTCGGAAAACAGTTTTGGGGCGGTGAGATGATTAACTATTTCAGCATTGATTATAGCCTCGAATACTTTCCCGAATATAGGTAGAAGACTGATAGGGCGATAGTTCGATGGGTCCGAGGGTTCACCACAATTCTTAAATACAGGAACGACTGAAGAGAACTTCCAGCATGCAGGAAAGCAGGAAGCAGAAAGGTAGTAGTTAAATAGTTTAGAGAGGACAGGGGAAAGTTCAGGAGCACACCTCTTAAGGACTATCACCGGGATTCCATCGTCTCCACACGCCTTATGCGGGTCGAGTTTTGAAATTACTCTGGATACTACTATCGGGGTAATATATACGTCGTGCAGTTTGGCCTCAGTTCTAATAGGGAAGTCGGGTGGGTGTACTCCGGACGAGTCGAATGTGGAGTTGGATGAAAATCTGTGGGCAAAGCACTCAGCTTTGTCCGCAGATGACGTGAGAACCTCAAATCCATGGATTAAAGGAGGTATTGAGGATTTCCTATTGTTGAGCACTCGTTTACAAATCCTCCAATAGTCCTTGGAGCCGAACTTGCGGTCAGCTATGTGCTGTCGCATTCTCTCAGCAAACAACTGTTTGGCGCCATTTAGGGTTCTCTTGCACTCATTGCGAGCAGATATGAACAGGCACCTATTGTGATCAGTTGACTGTCTCCGGAATAGACGGAAGTAATGGTTCCTGTGGGCAATGGCGGCTGAGCAGGCCGGAGAGAACCACGGAGAGGAATGAGGTTTTAAGCAATACTTCCTGGTGGGTATGAAGGCATCAATGCCAGCTTTCACCCATGACGAGACCTCAGAGGCACAGTCATCAACTGATAGGTCGAACACTTTTCCCCAAGGGACGTCACAGAGGAAATCGCGAAAGGCATCCCAGTCAGCTTTTTGGTAGAGGTAGGAGGAGATTGGAAAGAAATACTGAGAGAGACTACAGCGTGGTCGGAGTTGCCGAGAGGGCAAAGCTGCGAGACTTGACAGGCGTCAGGCGCAGAGGTGAAACATATATCTAGTAGTGAGGAATGACCCGAGGGAGTGCTTGGGAAGCGAGTGGGGAAGTCCACCACTTGCGTAAGGGATTGAGAAATAGCAAAGTTCATGGCGTGAATGCCCGCTGGATCAGTAACGGCGTTTTCAAGCTACTGATAGGCATTGAGGTCTCCAAATACAAATATGTGGGCGAATGGGTGATAGGAAATAGCCTTATCTATGTCGTCAGCAATGCTATCTAGTAGGGAGCAATCAGGAGAGGAGGGAGAACAGTAAAGAAAGAGTAGGTAACTAACCGAACTGAGGAGAGACAGGCGGAGACATATGTATTGGTGGTCAGTAGATTCCAGTGAAGTCACCCTAGCTATGGGGAGGTGTTCGCTGACATAGACACCCACCCATGCATGTGGACAGTGGAATCCTTCCTTAAAAGGGGAAGACAACCAGGGATGTAGAGGTCAGAGGAGGGAATAGCTGAGTTGAGGTTAGTTTCGCAGAACGCAAGGATGTCAGGGGACTTTTCATGCAGGAACGCTTCTACACTAGGGAAGTTAGTACGAATGCCCCGGATATTAGTGAAGGAAAGGTTAATGGGTTTAGGTGGTTTGGATTTAACTGGTTTAGGGTCATTTCTGATTTGTTTAGTCATGATTCTGTTTGTAGAAAGGGACCTAGAGTAGAGGATACAGGCGGTCGTTATCCACGATCTGTGCTGGGAGTGAAACTGGCTAGGGCTGCAACAAGGTGTGGCCTCGGGGTTGCCCACCGAAAGCGCTTGCAGGGACACTTATCCATGCGCGACATGGCACTACAAGAACCCCGATATTATACAACTGTTGATCAGAGCAGCCGCTCTTGACGCTACGCAAGAGTTAGGGCTCCTAACTACCAGTCGGAAGCAGCAACCAGGAAACTGCCAACCCGGTACCCTCACAGTGATGAGCCGTTGCCAACAACCGGCTAGATCGCAGGAAACTCACGGAAGCACCAATACCAAGGTCTGAAGAGAGAAAAGAGAAAGCCGGAAACCACATCCTAAACGGGAAACAAGGGGCAAGCCTCAACTCCAGTTCAATAGACGTGGGAGGAGTATGAACCGGGCGATAGTGTGACCTATCTACTCCTATTTAAAAAAAAAAAAGAAAAAAACACAAAACACAAACTTCCAAAAGTGGAGAGTTAACTAAGTTTTAACTTAGTTAAAGTTCAAATGAAGCATGAACGCCAAAAAGTGAGGGAAAAAAACGAAAATTACAGATTTAACAAACAATTCGTAACATACCTCACAGTTTAACACAGGAAATTTGAATTAAGAAAGTTTCACTCTTCAATTCTTGCTTTTCCCAAAAATCAACATCGAGTTAAACTGTTTGGTAAATTAGAATTCAAACAACAGACCATAGCGGGGAGGGGTAACAAGTGGCTGCTGATACCTTGGCCAGGGTAGCTTCGCATAACAGAATAAATAAATAAATAAATAAAAATCCCAATTCTTTTTCCTTCCAAATGAAGCATGAACGCCAAAAAGTGAGGAAAAAAAAACGAAAAAATACAGATTTACATACATACATACATACATTTGACCAGATTGACATAGATAGATAGATAGATAGATAGATAGATAGATAGATAGATACATACATACATACATACATACATACATACATACATTTGACCAGATTGACATATATATATATATATATATATAGATAGATAGATAGATAGATATGAACAGACTAAGATAGATAGATAGATAGATAGATAGATAGATAGATAGATAAAATAGTATTTTCAATCGATTTTAATGGATTTTTTTTCAATATGATTTATAAAACATTTATTTTTAAGATGTAATATTTTTAACGAGATTCCCGTCAAATATTAAATTATATTGAATCCTTGCTTTCTTCAAACACAGAAAATTTATTCACATATTTAATAACACGGTTCTTCTCCATGACACTACAGCATAGCTGTTTGATCCTCCTCCATGACTCTACGTAGATTTTTTGGCCCTCACTTTTCAAAAGATTGCTGACCCCTATTGTAGACCATCTCAAATCACGAAATGTAGCGTTATCTTGAAATTCCTACTCTTGCTGAAAACAGGGAATATCTTTAATGATATCCAACCCAGGCCCACCTGTTCTACAACTGTGATTGAAATAAATTCCCTGTAGACAGCTCCTGTAAGACATGCTGGGAGAAAATATGGACACTACCAGACTGTCATATATATATATATATATATATATATATAAATTAGAGAAATTTTTCAAAATTCAAAGGTGTCGGATGTACATTTCGACATAGGATCTCTAATAGATTCTACGTCACGTCATCGACATTGTTTTATTCCAAATGGCGAAAGCCCTGGGGTAAAGTGTGGAAGGGTTTTAGGTTAACAACGGTCACAAAGTACAACAGGACAGAGCGGTTAGTGGAGGGGTTACAGGGTGTTGAAACGGTATATTTAGGAAGGGGAGAAATAGATTTAAATGTAATATCTTATAAAAATTTTATTTAAGTTTATCCATTACAGGAAGTCATGAATTTAAAGTTATTAAAGAAATATATATATATATATATATATATATATATATATGGATTTGGTGAAGGAGTTCATATTTTATAAAGATAGACAACTAAAGGAGTTAAATTACTTTTTTAAGGTTAAGATTTTGGGCTGTTTGAAGAGGTGTATTTAGGTGAGGAGGATTGGGTTTCAATATAAGATTTTAAAAAGTTTTATTTAAGTTTATTTAATTAAACCTTTTAGGTAGAAGCGAGCTAAATGCCAATTACAGGAAGTTATCAGTTTAAAAATTATTAGAGGAAAAAAATTATTAGAGAAAAAATATTCGAGAAAAAAAAAATATATACATATACGTATATGTGTTAACCAAGGAAAAAGGGGTTTAGTAAAAGAATCCATATTTTCTAAAGATAGGCAATTAAAGGAGGTTGGGATAGGAAGGTAGGGGGGTTAAAATACTTTTTAAGGTTAACGTTAGGGTAAAATTGAGATTAAAACTTAACAAAACAATGTCGCTGACGTGACGTAGAGTCTCTATTAGAGATCCTATGTCGAAATGTACATTCGACACCTTTGAATTTTGAAAATTTTCCCAAATTTATATTGGCTCTGTATTCTTAATACACTGAGCTCTCTGCCTGCATCACTTTTTAATATTAAAATTTTTAATATTGATTAGGATCAGGTTCTTGGAATTTACCTTCCTACTCTTCCACTTCGGATTAAAGAAAAACAATATATATATATATATATATATATATATATATATATATATATATATATATATATTTTAATTCAGATATTTAATCCAAGTGAAAAAAGCAGGAAAGTAAATTCCAAAAACCCGATCCTAATTAATATTAAAAAATTTTATTTTAATATTAAAAAATGATACAGGAAGAGAGCTCCATGTAATAAAATATTACAGAGCAAATATAAATTAAAAAAGGATTAATTCAATGATGTTGAATGACCATTTCGATATGAAAATCCCCTGTTAATTTTTAAGTTACAATTCTCTTTCCTTTTTTTGCGAACCCAGACGATGTCAATTTTTTCTTTTCTTGTTTATTTGATTTTATTTTGTTTTATCTTTTTCTTTTTCTTTTTTATCTTTTTCTTTTTTATTTTCTTTTTTAATTTCTTTGCAAATCTATTTAAAAAGGAAAATTAGACTGATTTTTCTCCAGTTTCTGAAAGGATTTTTCTGTTGCTGAGGTGATGTGTTATCCCCCGTGGGGATTTTCATATCGAAATGGTCATTCAACATCATTGAATATTTATATATATATATATATATATATATATATATATATATATATATATATAAACTAATGCCGATATAGAGCCTTTATTGTATCATGGGAATTCGATCCATCCACGAATGTTGGTTGTGTAAATTTGTTATTTCATCTTTCAAATGCTGCCTCATCCGTAAAACAAAAAGGAAGAGACAAACAACAGATCGGCAGTTTGTACACTAAACCCTCAGCAAAAGTTCTCCTGTGGTAAGTGATAAGAGGTCGAAAGACCCTGCGCACGTTGCAAATAATACGGATACAGGAGATGCTCTTGAAGTCCTTTCCATGCAGTACGATAAGATGTACGGTATTTTAGGTGTGCTGATACCTGGATCGTCACCAACAGCATGCAGAATATGTTTTTCGTAGTCAGGCGTACGAGCGGATCTCGATCTATAATTTGTTGTACCAAGGATCCTGTGTCAGAAACGCGACGATAAACAGTAGCAAAGGTTGGATGACTCGACTGTCTTCTGTTTGGAATCTGATACAGCCACGCAGCCACGCCTCCATTACCATTCGGGCGGTGGTATGTAAAAATCATATCCGCCTGCTTACGATATGAATACCTTGCCATTGTTAAACGGAGCACTTTTCAGTTAACTGAGTTAAAATAGCCACAAAACTGCATTCAGAGATTCAATTACTCATACTCAATAGTCTCTGGAATAATTTGAGACATAACCGTTCCGGGCTACTCAACAACCTTTGGGATAATATAACAGACATTCTACCCATAATGCCCCATTGGCCAACATATATAAACAATCGAGCCAAAACACAGTACATTTATTCTTGATGTGTGCTTATAGCTGAATAGACATAGTATAATATATATGTGTGTACGCTTTTGCAAATTAATTGAAACGTATGATTTAGTTTCCTTTCGTTGTGGCGCAGTGGATATCGACTCGGAACGACAAATCCTGGTGCCGAGTTGAATTCCTTGAGTTCACTTACGCACAAATACCCTTGGGAAAGGTTTTAATCCATCTCTTTCCTCCAGTTATGGATTAAATAATAGGACAGATTGGGTTCTATAGCCTTGGTTAGCAACCAGACTCCCGCAGAAAGCAATGGCAACCTACTGTGGGATACTCTTCTGACCAGTTAGTTATGTCTCGAAAGAGACATGATCGCCCAAAGCGTGTATCACGTATGGCACTTAACTGACTGAAGTAAAAAGATGTAATAAATTTCTCATTTTTCCTTAGATTTGGTCATTAGCAGTGCTAAGCAGCAATATGAATCTATTTTCGGGGTTTATGATGAAATTTGTTTAGCCTTGAAAAATATTCCGTGATTGCATCAGATTTTCATCACGCCCAGACACTATTATCTCGACTGTTGATTAGTTGTCCTACGGCCATTGTCTGCGACACAGTTTACTCGAAGAGAGCGCACGAAAATTGTAACGCTGCACGAACACACTGGCAAGCCTTACAGAGAAGTCGCGGATATTGTTGGTGTCAGCCTTTTCCCTGTCAGTCGTGTCATCAAGGCGAAGAAACAAACTAGTTCCATTAGTCCAAAACGTGAAAGAAAATTGTAGTCGGGAGAAACAACGGCAACAGACGACATATACGTTCCACGACCTAGAAGTGTGAGAAAAGAAACTTTGGCGGACCTGGAGGAGACTAGCAGACCTGGAGGAGACTAGCAGACCTGGAGGAGACCAGCACTACCTTTAAATTTATTTTTCTTTTTTTACTTTTTTCAGCGCAGTCTTATTGGTTATTACATAAAGTTTCCGATTATCAAAAAAAATTTTTTTTAAAGTTTCAATATTTAAACACTATTAGGTGGGGGGGGGGTTTCACTTTCTCATACATTTTTAGTAACTCGAACCACTCGCGTTGGGGTCGCTTTTTTTTTTCTTTTTTTTTTTTTTTTTTTTTTTGGAGGGGGACGAGTTGTAGCTCTTGTTTTTGTCTTTTTCAAGTTTTCTTTAGTTCTTACGATGGTATCTTCCTCGGAAACTCCAAGAATGGCTTTATTCAAAAATTTCGCAAAGGATTCAGTAGTTGAATATGCGCAAACGAAAATGTTAATTGCACAGGATCG
Organism: Ascarosepion bandense; assembly: GCA_037127315.1. Lineage (NCBI taxonomy): Eukaryota > Metazoa > Mollusca > Cephalopoda > Sepiida > Sepiidae > Ascarosepion > Ascarosepion bandense. The sequence continues at coordinate 4,572,113 of JBBBDQ010000375.1, read as the reverse complement.
ATTTATTTCCTATCAAGTTGTATGAAAAAACTGAGCCCCCCCCCCCCCCAAAAAAAAATTGTTTAAATGTTGAAACTTTTTCAATTTTTTTGTCATTCGGAAAGTTTAGAGTTTAATCGATAAGATTGCACTGAAAAAAGTAAAAAAAATCATTTTTTTTTTTACTTTTTTCAGTGCAATCAACCAATTTACAGGTGATGGTAATGTAACGGCGAGTGGCTCCAAAATGGAGGATCGATTTACTATAACGTTGTATGAAAAATTGTTAAAATATTGAAATTTTTCCAAATTTTTTTGTCAACTGGAAAGTTTCGAGTGTAATCGACAAGATTACACTGAAAAAAGTAAAAATTAAATGAAAATCAACAAATTTACAGTTGGTGGTAGTCTCCTTCAAGTCCTCCAAAACTTTTAGCATAGAAATTTCAGTTCCATCTAAGTCAACTGTAAATTGATGAGACCTCAAAGCCAGTTTTGTACTACGCTGATATTCACGAAGTTTAGGTACCATACAGAAGAGTTTATCCGAAGAACTACCATGAACATTTTTATAGAAAATCACGGGGAAGCTACATTACGGCGGTAGAAAAGAGACTAAAGCTGAGACGCCAGAATATGGCTAGTAATACTGCAGATTTTTCTTTTGGTTTTATCAAGGATCTCTAGAGGTATAACTAGAGCACTATGCCCTATGTGCAGTGATATCCTAAGCATGATGAACAATTTTTGAAAGCAAAACTTCATGCAAAATGAATGACATCAAATGTACGAAAATCCCTGTGAATAAAAAGGCTTTTATCAGAATAAAAGGCGAAAATTTAGAACAAAAAAGATGAAAAATGAGTTATTTTTATTCTGAAATGTCTAATAAGAACGTGGAAAATAGGAAAAATATTGACTTTTTTTTGTTTTATTTCAATTTTCTTGCCATTTTAACAGGAAGCAAAAAACGTAAACATTTCCTGAAAAGATGTAAATAATCTTGAAAAAAATAAGCGGGAAGGCGTTTAGGGCAGATTGATATGGAGGAAGGAAATAAATAATGTAAAAAAGAAAGCACAAGTTTTCGAGAAAGAAAGGACAAAGCAGTGATCCCTGAAGGAAAGAAAAAACAAGATTTCGTGAAAATGAAAGAAAGAGTTTTGTAAAAGAAAATTTAAAGATTTTATTAAGAATGAAAGACAAAACCAAAATTTTAATTAAAAAGAAAGAAATAATACAAATTCCATGAATAAAGAAAGAAAGTCACAAAGAAAGATTTCATAAAAGAAAAAAGATTTCATGAAGAAAGAAAGAAAGAAAGAAAGAAGGAAAGAAAGACAGAAAGAAAGAAAAAAGAAAAGATTTCATAAAGAAAGAAAAAAGTAAAGATTTATTAATAAGAAAGAAAGAAAGAAAGAAAAGATTTTATAAAGCAAGAAATATAGTAAAGATTTATTAATAAGAAAGAAAGAAAGAAAGAAAGAAAGACAGAAAGAAATAAAAAAGAAAAGATTTCATAAAGAAAGAAAAAAGTAAAGATTTATTAATAAGAAAGAAAGAAAGAAAGAAAGAAAGAAAAGATTTCATAAAGCAAGAAATATAGTAAAGATTTATTAATAAGAAAGAAAGAAAGAAAGAAAGAAAGAAAGAAAGAAAGAAAAAAGAAAAGATTTCATAAAGAAAGAAAAAAGTAAAGATTTATTAATAAGAAAGAAAGAAAGAAAGAAAGAAAGAAAGAAAAGATTTCATAAAGCAAGAAATATAGTAAAGATTTATTAATAAGAAAGAAAGAAAGAAAGAAAGAAAGAAAGAAAGAAAGAAAGAAAGAAAGAAGACCGATGGTACAGGGAGGCAATATTTAAAAAAACAAAAAAAAAAACAGAAGAGATTTCATGAAAGAAGAAAAGCAGTTCAACAGCCTAATGAACGGTCAGAACGATTAAAAAATCTCATCTATTTAGCATATTGCGTATCATTCTGTTCACCTAATGTAAATACCTCCACTTATTTACTAAAAAAACAAAAAACAGTATAGCATGATGTAAAACCCCAAACTTAATAAAAACAAAGTTTTTCCGTTAAAATGTTTGTTATTATTAAGGGAAAAGAACAAAGAAAATTTTGATTATTTTTTTAAATTAAATCATTTTAATGTATTCCAAATTTTGGTAAAATCCTTGTTATTTTTTTGCGTCAGCGGTTACACCAAAGTTTACCATGGATATTTTAGAGCCGTTTTTGTTTCCTTTGAAAAACATTAATTTGGAAATATTATCATATGTGTCCACTCTTTGATAATATATGACAATCTCTCGCATTTCCATCCCCGCTTGCGACTACATTCTGTGGTGATACCGACCGCGCAAAAGCGATGGACCGGATGTTTGCACCCTCACAACCAAAAAGCAAATGACCAAAAGTCGTCGGTGCGCAGCTGTATTCGCGCAGATGTTCCGGTTGAAAAATAAAATTTAATTAAATATTAAATTTCCAGTTCGCGAGCCTACGCGAATTTTATTTATCGGCCAATGGGAAGCCCAAAATCAAATAGAAGTGTGAATCCCAAATGATCTGCTGCGATCCAAAAAGAAGATATAAAAAGCCGAAACAGACAGACCCAGACTCGAGAGAGAAAGAGGAGTGTATTCAGTATTCTCTTAACCTAAGTCAAGCGGCTTACTATCCTGGCCTCCTTTCCCTCTACTCTTATCTTTCGCTGTCTCAAAATTACTTACTAACCTAAGGAGCGAATACATCAAAGACATTCCTTACTTACAACGCTCCCACATTCCTAAGCATTAAATCTCTTTTCAGCATTTTATTGCCATGAACATTTTAACGTCCGTTGAACCTATACTTCAAGTATTACTTTCATTGTAAAAACCTTAATTGTTGTGTGTATATATAAAATGTTATTTTTCAACTCAATTTCCTTTTCTTGATTTATAATCATTTTATGACTTATAGTGGGATATCAACAACAAGGCCAAATTCCGTTAATCTGCAATCCATGGTCCTGGAGCTCAGACTCTTTGAACGTTGATATGAAAGACTAAAAAGCAATAGTTGTTTCCAGTTAAAGAGAAACCGTAGACTGAAACAAAAATGAATGGATGTAAGTCAAATTTTGATTTCCTGGTATCGATATCAAATAATTGTTTTTCGTCGTAAACTCAATTTTGAAGGCTAAATAAGCCCTCTGAGTAAATGTTATCATGGCTGAAACTAAGAACTACAATTATACCTACTTAGAGCCAAACCCGAAGCAAAAACTAAAATGAAAAGGCTGAAAAAAAACCCAGACATACAGGCAGATAAACAGACACACACGCAAACATCTTGCCTTATATATATATATATATATATATATATATATATATATATATATATATATATATATATATTATCAATTTTCTGCACTATTGTAAGAACTGCAACCTTGAAATTTCTGAATATCGTTTCTTATGTCTTTGTCTATGAGTGTATCAAATTTGATTAAAATTGGACCACTCCTTCTATAAACAGATTTTTTCGATTATCGATTTTCGATATTTATCGGGGGTATCTCGACACAAAACCTAGCTAAAAACACTCGCAGACGCTTATAGTACTACTGTGTAAATTTTCAAAAAAATCGGTTCAGCTGTTTCGGAGTCTATAGGTAACGGACACACACAGACAATAATATAGTCAGTCAGTCAGTTAAGTGAAATACGTGATACACGCTTGGGCGATCATGTCTCGAAAGACATGACTGACTGGGCAGAAGATTATCCCACAGTAGGTTGCCATTGCTTTCTGCGGTAGACTGGTTGCCTGCCAAGGCTATAGAACCCAACCTGTCCTGTTATTTAACCCATAACTGGAAGGAATAGACGGATTAATACCTTTACCCAAGGGTATTTGCGCGTAAGTGAATGCAAGGAATTCAACTGGAATTCGAACTCGGCTCTCCGATTTCTCGTTCCGAGTCGATATCCACTGCGCCACAACGCACATCCTTATAATAATATAGACAATACATAAATAATCTAGATACATGTATCAATTATTGTGATTTTTTTCCTCTTTCAGCGATAATCCTATTAAGCTTATCAGATGGTGTGAAAAATAAATTACATAAAATAAATCGACAAAACTTGTCTATATTATTTAATGAAACATGCATCAATGAAAAAATGCTGCCTAAATACACACGCACAATATATATATATATATACTGAGGTGACAACATTCAAGAATTAGCAGTATGTGAAGGCAGTGGTCGGTGACATTACAATACCTTGATGTTATTCAATGGTCAATATATAACTTTTTATTGTCAGTAAGCTAGTGAATCTGTGTAACCAAATCAATGTTATTTATCAAATTTCAAATGGGACAGATCTATGGAATAGTCAATTCTTGAAATTGTTAGGACATCTAAACTGCGTCTAAAGATTATATGCAAGTTATGAATTGGTATAAAGAGTTGCGTCTTTAATGTTAAAAGTCCTATATAGATATAGATATATAGTGATAGAGAAAACTATTGTTTTTGGTTGGAAAAAAATTTACTAAGTTAACAAAACTGACTAATTTGACTGTCAGTAGTTTATTTGCAACTATTTATTTTGATACTTTTACATTATTATACAACTAATGAAAAAAAATAATATGAAAAGATTTTAGAACAAATTCGTCAATTTCTTAAAGCAAAAAATTTAAAACAACATTTTATTTTTAAAATAAAAGATATATTAACTAAAAATAATAAGAACCTCCTAAAATTTATTGCACAAATGCTCTTTTCTTTTCAATATCTCTTAGCAGTCTATTGTCAACATCTGATGTTAGATTTGCAATTTTAGCGGCTGGTAAGTTGTTTGCAGCAACTTTAACTGCCTCCCAGAGGGTCACACTTGCTGTTGAATTGCCTTCCATTAGAATAAATATGGGTCTTGAAGATGCTACACAGGTTCTCAATGGGATTTAAGTCATAGCTATTTGAAGGCCAGTCCATAAGAGAATCTTCAACAAATCCCTTTTCTTTCAACCGGTATTTAATAAACTGTGATGCATGACTTGGTGCGTTGTCTTGCCTAAAGAACATAAATCTATGCTTGGCTAAAGAATGGTCATCAAGCCATTTAAAGAAATATTGCCCTAGAAAATCACAGCAATTTTTTGAATTCATTTTAGACACATCTTTCAATTTAAATGGACCCACGAGTTCATTATCAATAATCCTAGCTCATATCATGATCCTAACGCCGCTTTGCTGGCATTTAAAAAATTTTATTGAATCATGTTGCTTGCAAACCCATCCACGAGCCCATCCATCGAATGATCCTTGATTTGTCTGTAAAAAGCACTTTACTGAAATCAGTAAACTTTTTTCTTTTTTGCCCACTGCAATCTTCTTTCCTTATGGTTTTTGTTAAAATGGGTTTCTTTATTTGATTTTTTACATCAGCAAACTTCCTTAATGCTTTACACCTTGTTTACCTTGACACAAGAGGAGCTCCAGACGGCCTCAAATATGAACGCACTTGACGCATTTGGCTTTCTTATTAATTCTCTTCGGATATGTGATAGATCTCACTTTGTTAAATTTATGAATTCAGCCTGATACTTTTTTTTCCTTGGTTGAATTCCCATTTGACATATTTTCTTGATTGTTCGATGATCCCTTTTCAAATCCTTAGAAATTTGAAGTGAAGACTTTCCTTTGCTAATTTTTTTATTATATAAATTCATTTATTATATTCATTCATTGTTAGTTCTTTTTTACTAGACATAATACATAATTCTATTTCTTGCAAATAATCTCTTGACACTACAAATTGCTATAATTACTGAAAAAATACTAAATATCAATTTGAAATTGAAAATTAAGACTTAATTGCTTTCATGCTTACTCATAATAGTACAAATTATTTTATTGGATAGTACATATCTATGAAATTTACATATAATATTTGATATAACCTCTTTTGGATATAATCTCTAGACGTAGTTTAGACCTAGGGTATCACGTGCGAACCTGTAATCGTGACGGAAGGCGTTACCTCTGACGTTAGACAATGATTTAAATCAGACATCGGGTTAGAACTATCTGTTCTAACAAACAAGGGAGATGGAATCAAAATACAACAATATTTAACAAAGAAGATTAATCCGAACGAATCAATGTATTATAGCAGCAATGATATTTAAAAAGTCAGACAAAAAAAAAACAGAAGACTTGTGCATAAATCGGCTAAAATGTTTTGAAAATTTAAAAAAAATGCAGAAATGACAACAATGACAAGAGCTAATTAGAAAATAAGGCTTAAGAGCCCTCAAGAGTTACTCTTAAAATAATTATGATTGACGAGGTGTGTAATATGAATGAAAAGGTAGGTGTTAGGAAGTGAAGATTATGATGATATGGAGGATAGATAACGATTGGCCGCTGAAGAAGTCAAGATTGTAGTGTTCTGAAAAGTATGCATACGGTCGCCTGTTCCAGAAGCTAACAGGTATTGGGGAAAAGTCGAATGAAGCTTTAGCCTTTACATTTGATATACGAAGGAAATATGGGTGATTAAACTTCGCAAAAAAAGTAGCATGGCGTCTCCTAGTTGTAAAAAAAGAAGAGAGAAAAAAGTGTGTTTGAGAGAAAAATGGAGAGAGAGAAAAATAATTTCTAATTCATTTGAAAAACAATTTGAAACGGTGGTCGCTCAGCCCAAAATAGCAAATAGAACAAATGTTGTTACTTCTCTCGGCAACTGGCTGACCTCAACATTTCTTTGTCTCAAATTGTTTATAAATATTTATGGCGCCGAACTTGTTTTGTTACTGGAAAATGTTGTCCAGCAAGTATTTTTTGCATTTCTTTTGCTTGATTTACTCGCATATATACTCATGTATGGCAATTGTTTTGTTTTACTTGCTCACGTAAATGTACAATACATACTAATACAATTAAATGAATGTTCCTTTAAAAATGTGATGCCTCAAGTTTATAACGACTTTTTTAAATTGTAAAAACCTTCTTGAAGTTTTTGTTTTAACTCAAACTTCAAGCTAACAGTTTAGATTTAATACTTCCATTAAGCAAAATATTTTGCTGCAATTCTCTAAATAGATTTATGGAATGTTATGATTATTACTACTGGGTTGGTTCTTTCGCCTAAACATCCCAAACTTGTTGAATGGCTTTCGTCGCTGAAACAAATAGGCAAAGAGAAAAGGAAAGATACAGAGACACTAGAGGGATAGTTTGGACACTGATTTTATTTTTGGTTCCAACGACCTCTTGTTGGGGAAATTCCTTCCCGAACAGTCTTTACCATCCAAAGTTCAACAGAGAAAGAGCTCGAGTTTATTTTTGGCACCAGGAGGCCTCTCTTTTTTTTTTTGCGCATGCGTCAATTGTCTTTCCTGTCAGAGGACTTCTGGGAGATTTTTATATTTATTTTATTTCGTACTTTTATTTTATTTTGTATTTTTATTTTATTTCGTAGTTTTTATTTTATTTTGTATTTTTAATTTATTTAGTATTTTTTTTATTTCGTATTTTTATTTAATCCTTACAGATTTAAATTAATCGAATCTGTCTTTTTCTGATTTTAAGTATCTTCTTCTATGTGCCCTGTCCTTTCAGGCTGTAGACGATCATAGCTTTCCACGTCTCCCTATCCCTGGTGGCTCTTAGCACGCCTTCTCCTGTTACACTATGCAATCCTCGTTCCATCATGCAATTGAGTAAGTCCTTCAAATATGTTATCCGCTGCTTTCCTCTGTCTCTTTTTCCCTCGATCTGGCCTGTTAGTATCAGGTTCTCCAAGCCCTCTTTCCTCACTGCATGTCCCAGGAACTTCAGCCGACTCTTCCTGATGCTCAGTACTAATTTCCTTTTCATTTCCGTCATTTCCAAAACCTTATCATTGATCACATGCTTGATCCATGATATCCTCAGCATCCTTCTGTAGAACCACATTTCAGTTGCTTCAAGTTTTTCGTCCTTGTTCGGTCACATTCCTTTTGCTTCAAGTCTCTTCTTTATCTTTGACGACTATGTTCAACATTTTACTACCATAATAGAATTGATATTACATAATAGCAGCAATATTTTTTTTAGTCATTTCACCCTGAGCCAGGCGGAAATGCCACTGATGTGCAGGGGGCTACATAACTGTAAAATGATTAATTAGAAAAGAGTGAGGAGTACAAACTAGTTAGAAAGGAGCAATAGAAAGCTGAGAAAGCAGGTGCGATGACAGATACATAGGTGGAGAGAAAGGGAAGGTTATACGGGGGTGGGGAGAGAGCTAGAATCCAGTGGTTAGTAGATGAGTATTGACTTTGCATTTAAATTTCTGGAGGTTGTAGCCGTCAGGAAAGCAAGAATACGGGAGCGAGTTCCACAGGCGGGAAGTGCGAGAGAAGAAGCTGCAGGAGTAGAATTGTCGTCTGCATTTGGTTAACCTGGCTGTGAATGGGTAGGACCCAGTTGCCAGTCTGGTTGCACGAGTAAACACCTGTTGAGGAGGCACCAGTGAATTAAGTTCGTCCGAGCAGAAGCCATGAAAGTATTTATAGAACAGACAAAGGGAGGCCACATTTCGACAGTGGGGAAGTGGCTGCAGTCGAGCCGCCAGATCAGTACCTATCACATTACAGACTATTCTTTGGAGCCTGTCAAGAACACTGAGGAGAACGGCAGGGGCGCCTGACCATAAATGGCAGCAGTATTCCATGCACGGACGGATGGTTGACTTGTATATATGCAGGATGGATTCAGGCGGAAAAAACATCCTGGAGCGACATAGTGACCCAACCTTCTTAGCAGTAGATTTTGCTATGGATTCAATATAGTGGTTCCATTTGAGGTCTGAGGACAGGGTAAGTTCGAGGAGGCGTAGTGTATTACTCTCCGGGAGAATCGCTTGGTCAGTGCTTATAGGAGGCCGGAGAGGTTAAAATACGTATTGTCTCTGTGAATGCTGAGGAAGAGTAAAATACGCATTATGTTACAGCAAGTAGCTAACCATTTTATATTCCTCTGTTCTTCTTGTTTTCATTGCTGTGTGTCAAATTTTCCAAACCCTCTTTCCTCGTTATGTACCCTAGAAATTTCAATAGTCTCTTTATGATGTATAAGTACCTGTAAAGAAAAGTAATATTTAATGTTTAAAATAAATTTTTAAAATGGAAAATATTATTAATATCTAAACTTATTTATAAATGGAACTTTGTCTGTCTGTGTGTGTGTCCGTTACCTATAGACTCTGAAACGCATTTTCTTGAAAATTGACACAGTTGTACTATAAGCGTCTGCGACTGTTCTTAGCTAGGTCTTGTGTCGAGGTACCCCCGATAAATATCGAAAATTGATATTCGAAAAAATCAGGTTATAGAAGGAGTGGTCTGATTTTAATCAAATTTGATACACTCATAGACAAAGACATAAGAGACGATATTCAGAAGTTTCAAGGTTGCAGTTCTTACAATAATGCAGAAAGTCGATAATATATATATATAAAAGGCAAGATGTTTGTGTGAGTGTCTGTTTATCTGCCTGTATGTCCTTTATACGAATCCACAATTTTTATCCGATTTTCACCAAACTTCACACAAATACTCTTTAGGCTGAGTCTGAGCTCCAGGACCATGGATTAGTTTTAAAGCTTTCATTACACCCGAAGCAACGCCGGGCTATACTGCTAGTTTCCAATAAGCAAGACAGTATGCGGCAGAAATAACGCCTATATATACTTTCAATAAATACCTCCCTCATAATGATAAGACATTAGCTAGGTGAAGGTACTATTGACACTAATCTATCATCATTATGAAGAAAATTTTTCTGGGTAGTATGTATTGGAAGTATTTCTGCCGCATCCTATACTTTATTTTATTTTAAACTGAGTTTAAATTTATTGGAATTATTTTTTAATCGCTAAAATTGGACAAAAATTGACATATCTGTCAACATATCATTTTCTTTATTTAAAAAAATGTTTCAAAAATCAAACATATTTTTCTGAAATTTAATTTAAGTAAAATTAACTGATTTAAAGTTTAGCTAATCTTAATTAAAACAAATATTACTTATTTTCTGTTAAACATATCATAGAAAAGCGTTTTTTTTTATCACGGAAGTGGGTGATTTTATGAGGTGTTGACAAAAATGTCGATAGCTTAATGCTTAGCATTTTAAGTAAGGGTCAGTCAGTCAGTTAAGTGCCATACGTGATACACACTTTAGACGATCATGTCTAGAAAGAGACATGACTGACTAGGCAGAAGATTATCCCGCAGTAGGTCGCCATTACTTTCTGCTGTAGACCGGTTGCCAGCCAAGGCTATAGAACCCAATCTGTCCTGTTATTTGGCTCATAGCTAGAAGGAGAAAAGATGTATTATATTATTACGTAGTAATTAGTGGGAGATCAGTTTGTTACTTCATAACAATATAAAACCGACCCCCCACTTTATACCCAGTATAAGCCTTAATCTCGAAAGAAACATGACTGACTAGGCAGTTGATTATCCCCCAGTAGATTGCCATTGCTTTCTGTGGTAGACTGGTTGCCAGCCAAGGCTATAGAACCCAGTCTGTTCTATTATTTAACCCATAACTGGAGAAAATAGACGAATTAATACCTTTCCCAAAGGTATTTGTGCGTAAATGAATGCAAGGAATTCAACTGGAATTCGAACTCGGCTCACCGTAAAGGGTACATAACTGTAAAAATACAACGTGGGCCCATTTTTATATAGTTTTTTAACTACCCATTAATTTTTAAAAAATAGAAAATATTTTAAGTAATCAAATGTTTTATTGTGTTTTAGGTACTTTGCCTTTATAGTTCTACTTGCTATGAGGCTTGTTGAAAAAATGTTAGAAAATTACCAATTGATTTTTAAATTTACTATAGTTACCGCTCTTAGTTTTTGATAATGTATATTTTTTTTACAAAAATCGGCATGTTTATAAACATACACAGAAATAAAACAAAGTTCTTTTTAAAATACTAGGGTCGCTGAAATGGAGGAAGTTTTTTTTTTCATTTATCATAAATAAATATAGCTTTTATTTAATAATAATGTCACCTTTACTTAACTCGTACAAGTTAATATAGAATTTTAAAAGATTTAAAACTTTATAAATAATCCTAAATAATTATATTTATAAATAATTATAAATAATTTTTTAAAATGAAAACAATTCTTATAAAAATTTATTATTCATCGAAAATAATTTGTCTTTGCGATAATAGTGTCCATAATATATTTTATTCATAAAAGCAATTACAATGTTTTCTAATTCTGTAAGGTCTTAGTTTTATTGCATTTGTTATTTTAGGATTCAGGGCAGATTTCTTTTTTTAGTCCTGCTCGAGAAAGAAAAGAAAATTGATGATTTTAATTCTCCGAGGACTTGTCCTTATAACCAACCGTTGAGATTTGAAAAAGAAATCACTCGACCGGTGGTCGAGAGCGAGGGAAAATTTACACGTCTCAAAATCATTTTACTCGACCTACTCCATGTTTTTAATAGTCACCTTGCGTAAACATGCCGTAAATAGCAGACAGAAAACAAAAAAATGAAATTTTCATTAAAATTTCGCACGTGTTAGAAAGGATTTAAAAATTAAAAAAAAAATAATAACAACAAAATTTGATCTTTCCTCTTAATAATAGCATAAACATTTTGATGGTTAAACCTTGTTTTTTTTTAAATCATGATATGCTGGTTTTCTTTCTTTTTTTTTGTGACTATTCAGTGGAGGTACCTAAATTCGTAGTTTCTTTCTTCTGTTTGACTACAACCTCCATCTTATAGATGATAAACAAATAACAAATCTGATTTTCTCAACGATTTTCTATAAAAAAATTACTTGTATAATTTGTTTTTCAGTGTGTGGTTGAAAGAAGTATGCGTATGTTTTTTTTTTCTTTCAAATGTTTGTTTTTACTTTTTGTAAGCGGGGAGGAAATATAGGATAATATTTATTTACCAAAATCTGTGAGCGTCTTTAATCTGGGCGACAGAGACATTTTGGCTCCACTCTGGTAGCGTTAATTAAAAGAATGTTTACACTGACCCGTACGATAAAAGCGAAGGGTTCAATAATGCCATTGTAGGTCATTCTAAGTAACTTGTGAATCTTCAATAGCATACTTTTGGGTTGTAAAAGAAATCAGATTTCCTTTTATTTTTAATCGACCCGCGGGCTAGTAAAGCAATAAACTTTAATCGATTAAATATTTAATTGAGCGATTCAAGTTTATTGCTTTATTGGGCGAGTAACGCAATAAACTTTAATCGCCCAATTAAATTTTTAATCGGCTGAGTCGATCGGGTGAGTGAAATCTCAAAGCCTGCATAACTGATGTAAACATTAAGCGCTACGAAAATGAAGTTATAGTTCCCTGTTGACGCGAGAAAAAACAATTTCTCACTAAAATTTCGTAATTTGTAAACATGATAATTTGCACGAGATACTAGATTAGCAACTAGATCCCACCCTTTTACAGTGAAACCGATAAAATGTAACCACAACTTCTACTCCAACAGTTTCTTTCCTCGCACTTCCTGACTGTGGAATTCCCTTCCACACAATTGCTTCCCCGACGGCTACAATCTCCAGGAGTTTAAATGTAAGGTCAATAGACATCTCCTAACACACTAACCTGCTCCCATTCTATCAAACACTCTTCCCATCTGCCCAACCCTCATCCTCGGTATCCTTACTCATCTGTCACCTTCCTCCTGACATTCCCTATGTCTAACCACTCCTTCTCTTTACCTTCCCCTATGTAGCCCCATGCGCAATAGTGGCAGTGGAATGCCTTGCTTGGGGTGAAATGATTAAAAAAAAATGATTTAAATATATAATTTAATAAGCAAAAAAAGAGACTTTGGGCTTCCCTCTTAATAATAACATAAAGATTTTGACAATAAAACTTTGTTTTTATTAAGTTTGGGGCAATTTTCATCATATATGCTCATTTTTTAACGAATCGTTGGCCGGCGGTACCTAATTAAATGATTTCCTTCAACTAACCACATTACCACCACCTGAACGGAACTTATATCGCGTTTATTGTATTTTTAAATATTCTTCCCTAGGGCCCGATTATTTTTTCCGGAAATAAAATAAGTTCTCAGATTATTTTACAAGTTGAAATGTTCCCACCGGCACCGACTATTCCGGGTGGCACTTGTATTTAGTAGAAAATCCCCACCACAATGATTATTACAGACGGCAAATTTGTAATCACTAAAATGTTTTACAAACTGATGCTGAGTAAAATACTAAGACACAGGAAAATTTCACTAGAAACAAAGAAGAGAGTGCTAGATTGCTACGTGATGTCAGTTCTTCAATACGGCAGTGAATGCTAGACAATATCATCAAAGATGAGGAAAAAAGCAGTGGAAATGTGGTTTTACAGAAGGATGCTGTGGATATCATGGGCCGAGTATGTTAGCAATGATGAGGTTTTGGAAAAAATGACAACAAAAAGAAAATTAATATCGAGCATCAGGAAGAGACGACGAAAGTTCCTGGAACATGCAATAAGAAAGGAGGGTTTGGAGAACCTGATACTAACAGGCCAGATAGAGGGAAAAAGAGACAGAGGAAAGCAGCGGATAACATATTTGAAGTGCCTGAGCAGGTGGATGACAGAACGGGGGCTGCGAGACGTTATAGGAGAAAGTGTGCTAAGAGCCACCAGGGATAGGGAGGCGTGGAAGGTCATAATCGCCTAGGACAAGGTGCATAGAAGAAGGAGAAGGGTGAAACTATGGGGAATGAAGAAGCCTAATGCAGCACCCAGACTGCAATACAATACACTCATTAATGACCTCAACTTGCAGGAGAAAGTGTGCTAAGAGCCACCAGGGATAGGGAGACGTCGGAAGGCCATAATCGCCTATGTCCTGAAAGGACAAGGCGCATAGAAGAAGGAGAAGGGTGAAACTATGGGGAATGAAGAAGCCTTGAAATTTAAAAGCTGTTTATTACCCCCAATAACTACTGATTGGAGGTCATTTTCAAGAGTAGTTACCAGATTTACTTTGTTGATTCTGTTGGATTTTCTACTAAGGCAGGAATAAATGGTAGTGTCATCTGTATAAAAAAAAAAAAAAAAAACTAGTAGGGAACTGATGACACCAAGGAGATCAGAAACAACGTATATCCAAGGATAGATCCCTGAGTCGCACTCACGTTAATATGAAATGATCTGGAAGCATGTCCATTTAATACGACATTCATTATTCGATTGGTTAGGAACGATTACCTTAAGCCAAATATGCGTCCCGTGAGATGTGCGTTGTGAGGCAATGGATATCAGCTCGGAACGAGAAATCGGAGAGCTGAGTTCGAATTCCAGTTGAATTCGTTGCACTCACTCACGCGAAAATACCATTGGGAAAGGTAATAATCCGTCTTTTCCCTCCAGCTTTGGGGTTAAATATCAGGATAGATTGGGTTCTGTAGCCTTGGTTGGCAACCAGTCTACCACAGAAAGTAATGGCAACCTATTGCTGGAAAATTTTCTGCCCAGTCAGTCATGTCTCTTTCGAGACATGATCGCCCAAACATGTATCACATATGGCACTTAATGGCAACCTACTGCGGGGAAATCTTCTGCTCAGTCAGTCATGTCTCTTTCGAGACATGATCGCCCAAGCATGTATCACATATGGTACTTAATGGCAACCTACTGCGGGAAAATCTTCTGCTCAGTCAGTCATGTTTCGAAAGAGACATGATAGCCCAAGCATGTATGACGTATGGCACTTAAATGCCTGATTGATACGCCCCGTGGGTGGAGCCGTTATAAGTATAGAATTAAATTAGACTATAGAAGGTAGTGAGAATCCGGTCCTACTTAAGGGATAAACTTATCTCTTTTTCAAAAGCATTGGATTTAGTGCATGGATCCCACCTGCATGATGATTGCAGACGACACTTTTTTGAGCTACATGATTTTCCCACGGACATGACTTTATTATAGCCAGTTTGTGTTATGCTGCCCCAGCCGTACCCTCATCCAAACGTCATTCTTGCTTTACCCTACTGTGATGAGTAAGAAACTGTTTGAGACTGACTTCGTAGATTGCTTATATAACCGTGTGTGTTACAAGATATTTCTCACTTCTACGAAACATGCAGGTGTAAATTTACGTGCTTCGATACTTGGCGAATGGGAGTGTCCCTAAGTCAGTATACTGATACACCCGACTTTCTTGTTGTCAAGCCTGAAATGCGTGTAATCTCTATTCTGCTAGTATGCTACTATTCAATATTGAGAAAAATCCCACTCACCTCCCCAAAACTACCCCCTGAGAATTAGGTAAGTTAACAAAACAACTAGTTATAAAAACAAGATTCTCGTCTGTTAATTTGTAAAGTGAAAAATTGCAGTTATTTGGGGGTAAATGGCGTCCAATTATTTTGTAAAATAGCTACACGACCAATTACTGGTTTTCTACTTTGTTATAAAAAAATTGATTTGTAAGGTGACAAAATTGACGGCTATTTAAAAAAAATTATGGATATTTTGTGAAATAAAGAGTGACCAGTTATTTTGTAAAACGACTACACGACTAATAACTGGTTTTATACTTTCTATCAAAATATGTTTCGTCTGTTAATTTATAAAATGAAAAATGGCAGTTATTAAAAAACAAAATGGCGGCCATTTCGTAAAAATATAAATGGCGTCCATTTTGTGAAGAAATAAATTGCGTCCAGTTATTTTATGAAGTGACGACACAACCAGTGACTGGTTTTCTACTTTTATAGCCCCGGTTTTTTTCTCAGGATAAAAAACTAAATTTGGCTCCCTTCTTTGCATCAAAATTTGATCGGCACATTTGCAAAACAAATGCTATATTTATTTTATTCTTTTAATTCTTTTAGGAATGCCTCTGCTGTCTGTGCCTCACATTCATGATAAGATTGCATTACGCAACCAGTCAGAGCTAATGAGATTACATCACTGCAAGACAATGCGACCTAATAACTGCCTTATCACTCTAAAGGTGGATTCACCCGAGCTGCATTTTTGTGGCGGTTGGAGAGGGGGGCAGTAACTGTGTTTGTGACATGGGTGGTAGCAAGAGAACAAAAATGTCGGGAAAAGATTTACCTAGGTAGCCTCGTGAGACAGTCATAATCTGTACTTATGTTTCATAAACTTTCAATGGTAGTATCTCAGTACGGTGCCAAGATGCGTGGTAATGTAACTGTTTGCAGCGCAGAAAGACAAATTGGAAGTTCGAATTCTGGTCGAGTTCATAACATTCACATTCGCACAAAAATCCATCTAAATTCTTTTTTGTGAAAATGTTGAGCTGTATAATAAAATTTAAAATTCACTTGACAATTTAAAATTTAGGAAGTATTTATGCCGCAATCTGTAGTTAATGTGTCACCATTATGTTGGAAGTTACCATTATGTGGGAAGTTAGTTTGGTGATTGAATGGTTGTTATTGTTTAGCGGCATATCAACTTCTATGAATTATTTAATGCCGAAATCTAAATATTGTGTATTATTTATTTTTACTTTGTTGAGATGATAATAGTTTGAGTGATTCAAGTCTTACTAATTAACCCATAGCTGGGGGAGAAGATGTATATTCATACCATTCCTGAGAGTATTTACGCATAAGTTAGTATAACGATCCCAACGTGAATTGGAACTCGATTCCCCAATTAATAATTCCGAGTGATTATCCATTACAACACCCGTACATCCAAGTTTTACCTAAGCGGTCCTCCATATCGGCCCTGATATTTGACAGAAATTCCAGGATATAATAACAGTAGTAATAATGTCTCTTTCGATCCATGATTGAGTAGGCAGAAAATTTTCTCACAGTAGGTTATGATTTCTTCCTGCGGTAGATTGTTTGATAACCAAGGCTATAGAATCCATATTTAACCCATAGATGGAGAGAGAAGGGATTAATTCGTAACTTTTCTAAGGGTATTTGCGCGTAAGTGAATGCAACGAATTCAACTGGAATTCGAACTTGGATCTATCCGTTTCCCATTCCAAGCCTATATCCATTACACCACGACGCCCATTCTCCGTCATTAATTCTACCAAAAATATTTAAAAGAACATACATTATTCTAAAAATAGAGTTTTTAGAACATATCAAAATTTTATCACCAGTGGAGGTCCGAACAATTTCTCCGGCGGCCTTTCTCCACGCTGTGATGTTGCCGGGGGGTTTATTGAAAAAATCGAAGTCTCAAGCTGGGGGTACAAGATAAACTATAAGGAACGAACTTCCACAACTTGGATGAGTTAAATCGATGCTTTATTTCGTTCAGAGTTAGTCTTGCAGTTGGGGCAGGCGATGTGACACTCAGCTCTAACTCTAATTAATGGAAATCAAATGCCGAACCGACCGACTCAGGCGAACGGAGTTTTCCCTTCTTCAGTGTGCCTGACCAAGGCCGTCGCTATATTATATATGGTAATATATAGCGACGGCCTCGGCCTGACACACCTAGCTACTTCAAGCACACGCCCGGCTGAACTTAACTGAACTGATCGGCTCGGAAAAATTACTTGTATTTATATTGAAATAATCAGAAGTTCACTAGACCACCGGCTTAAAACAAAAGATAAGTATTGGTGACTTTAAGTCCAAAATTTCAAGGTACTTAAATTTTCCTTCCTTTGATGTGGAAACTTCCCGCAGACATCCCGTCTGCACTTAGCCTTAGTATTTTCCAGGATTTTTTAAAATCTTTTTATCTTAATAAAGCTTCCTGGGAAGGCTGTCGGATGTTTTTATAGCCCTGACACTTTACCCGTAACGTTTTTTTTATTGCCTGGAGAAAGGGAAAATTCTATTATCTTTTCTTTATTTTCTTAATGTGTGTTCAAGATACAGTTAAGGCAGTTTTTGACCTGGTCACTCAAAAATCTATTTCTTAAGCTTTATCTTTTATCACATCAAATCACAGTCAAATATTTTCAATTTACTTATAAAAGAAAAAGCGTTTATTTATTTATTTTTTCCTTTTATTTTTCATTTAGTACTTTTGTTAAACGAAATATGTTTTTCAACTATTTTTCTATTCTTTAACCATTTTCTATTCTTAATCTATTATAATAAAATCCATATTTTACAAATCCACCTTAATATACGCCTAGTTATCGTGTCACAACTATTTGGACGGCTTCTTCCCAAGAAGTGTTGTTTGTTGGGTCAGAATCCCGGTAGGATATTTTCCCAATCATTACTAGGGCCAGATTACGACCCATAGTCGCCCTAAGGTTCCTAAGAATTTAGAAAGTTTTGGTGCCCTCATACATCTGCGAGTTAAGTATGCCAGTATGCAGTTTCGGGGAGTAGTGCAAAAATAAAGGACAACAGCCGAAAACGTACATCGTGGAAACGCCAGCTAGAAACAAATCTAGCAAGACGCTGAAGGCACATATGACCATCAAGAGAGGCTGGTCATCAGTTCCCACCCAGAAGAACACCAATGTCTTGGGAACCTAACAATAAAAAATCAATCGCAGCTGAATAGCCACTGTCAAATAAGCCGCGACCGGATTCTAACAGAACTGTGACCAGAAGTGGTCGTGTAATCTACAAATCAGCACGTTGCAGAATCACATAAACATATGGTCAGAATAATTCCAAACGAACATAAGGGTAGTTTATCCCTGTGATTATTTACAAAAAATAAAACCCATTTTAATTAATTGATACCTTATTCAAGAAGGAAGTTGAACTCTGATATAAGTTGAACAAATACAGTGTAACCCTGAGTTGTCGGGACCGTATAAAAGTTCTCTTATATCCTAGTTTCTCTTATATCAGGGTTTGGTCTATTTGATATACATTACAACAGGCTCTAATTTGGGGGAAACCACTCTTATACCCGGGTTTCTCTTATATCCGTGTTTGGTCTATTTGATATACATTACAGCAGACTCTAATTTTGGACAAAAAATCACTCTTATATCCGGGTTTCTCTTATATCCGGTGTTTATATCCGGGTTATGCTGTACAAACCTCATCATCTCCTTTATTAACCAATCAGAATCGCAATAAAGATTCGCTGCAGGTTAGTCGTCTCTTCGTTCGTAATGGTACCTAGAAGATCCAATTATTCAGCTGCATAAAAAAAACCTTGTCTCATAAAAAAATTCTGTGATGCATCTTTCACTTGATGTCCTAAAAACGTGCTTATTTTGCTTAATAGTTAATCCAGCCATGATCACTAAAATCTTAATCTCTTCAAATCTAGGATTAACGGTAATCTTTCCTGTCGAGCTCCATAAACTTCATTCATGCCCTTTCTTACGCTCATAGAAAATCAACAATAATCCTCTACATCTTTGGTGAAGTGAGGTATTGAAATCTGTGAAATCAAATTCCGGTCGATTCTGGTTCGTTGACATCGCTCAAATTCTCTTGCAAAAAAAGCATTATTTAATCTTTCTTCACTTCTCTAGTCTTGATTGGAAACCAGTTTAGGAGAAGAAAATATCTGAATTCAAACCTGAAGTGAACCACACCGTGAACCGTTTTCTCTTTCATTCATTCAGTCAGTTAAGTACCATACGTGATACATGGTTGGGTGATCATGTCTCTTTCGATCCATGATTGACTAGGCAGAAGATTTTCCCGCAGTAGGTTGCCATTTCTTTCTGCGGTAGATTGATTGCTAATCAAGGCTATAGAATTCATATTTAACCCATAGCTGGAAGGAGAAGAGATGAATTCATACTTTTCCTACTTTTTCTGTGCGTAAGTGAATACGACGAATCCAACTGGAATTCGAACTCGGGTCTACCGGTTTCCCATTCAGAGCCGATCCAATATCCATTTCAACACAACGCACATTCTCTGTTATTAGTTGTCCAAAAGTGTAGCTGGTTCTACACAAACCTTCGCTACTAGAATCAAATCATATGTAGGCATAGTCTAGTGGTTCAGTTCAAAACAAAAGAACTTTTATACATCGAAAATATACAGACGCATACACGCTTATATATTAGTCACCCACATACAAGCCTGTTTCGATCTATCACAGCTCATCAGTTTGGCTAGATATATCCACTTGCTTCTAGGCCGGGATCGAAACTCGACCAATCTAGTGTCAGTCGGAGTCGCTGCCCACTAAGCTATAGACGCATTGAATCAGAGAAGAGACATTTTAACGTCTAGTATAAAAGGATGTGCGTTGTGGTGCATTGTATACCGGCTCGGAACGAGAAATCGGGGAGCCGAGTTCGAATTCCAGCTGAATTCATTACATTCACTTACGCTCAAATACCCTTGGGAAAGGTATTAATCCGTCTATTCCTTCCAGTTATGGGTTAAATAACAGGACAGATTGGGTTCTATAGCCTTGGTCGGCAACCAATCTGCCGCAGAAAGCAATGGCAACCTACTGCGGGAAAATCTTCTTCCCAGTCAGTCATGTCTCCTTCGAGACATGATCGCCAAAGCGTGTATCACGTATGGCACTTAACTGACTGACTGATAAAAGCAGTGTATATTCACGCCAGTCACCGAAAGAACTTAATTAATTTCAGAAGAGTTCGGAGGCCACTATTTAAACAACCTAAGGTACGCAGATGATACAGTGCTGATAGCAGACACAGAAAGGAAACTACAAGACCTCCTACAGAAGGTAAGCTGAAGAGAGTGACAAGAAAGGGCTACAAATAAACTGTACGAAAATCGAATGCGTGTTCATCAGTAAAAAAAGGCAGCCCAATAAGCCAAATACATGTGGGGGATATTAAAATCAAGCTGGTACATTTAAATACCTGGGAACTGTTATAACAGAAGACGGAAAGTGCGATACAGAAATCCGAAGACGAATTGGTGTGGCGAAGGAAGCGTTCCAGAAGTTGAGTAAATTATTAAGAAACAGGACAATTTCGCTAGAAACAAATAAGAGAGGACTGGATTGTTATGTGTTGTCAATTATTCAATATGGCAGTGAACGCTCGACAATATCATCAAAGATGTAGGAAAAAATTGAAGCTATAGCGGGATATCCATTCTTTTCCAGTTTATAGTGGGAAGTCCGTTCTAGTGAAGGGTAGTAGTATGATGTTGCAGATTAACGGAATTTGGCCTCGTTGTCGATAGCCCACTGTAAGTCATAAAATGATTGTAAATCAAGAAGAGCAAATTGAGTTGAAAAATAACATTATATATATATATACATATCAATTAAGGTTTTTACAATTAAAGTAATACTTGAAGCATAGGTCCAACAAGTTATTACGGACCTAGATTTCGACCATGTGGTGTCTTCAGGCAAATTGCAACAACTAGTTAGTAATTAATAGTTAACTTATAACAATTAGCTTTTGCAAATCGTCTGAAGACACCCCATGGTAGGAACCTAGGTCGCGTAATAACTTGTTTACAAATGAAGAATATTCAAATGTTCTACAATATAATATATATATTTAGTGTATCGAGGCAGCAAATTATTTTCTAAACATATGCTGTTAAATATAAGAGACAATGAATGTCTATTATGTTTAATCATGAGCCGTTCTAAACGTCGTATTTTGGCTTAAATTTCAGTTGAAAATAAAGACAAAAATTCTCCAACATTTGGATAATTTTTTATTAATTTGATTCTAAGCTTTCGGCTCACATGAAAGCTTATATATAATATATATTTGTAATATATATATATATATATATATATATATATATATATATATATATATATAATAACGGTCGCTCCCTTAAAATTTTCTCTTTTATGTTTTTTTTGGGGGGGGGGGCTCTACAAGCGGTCCTCAACCGCATGTGGTGTGAAGATTTTCTCCACGGTGGGTTGCCAGTTCTTGCTGCCTTAGACTGGTTGCCAACTAAGACTAAAGAACTCAGTCTGTCCTGCTATTTACCCATGACTGGGGTTAGTGGGGAGAAGAGTTGAATTCATACCTTTCCCAAGGGTATTAGCATTCAAGTGAATCTCACGAATTCAACTGGAATTCGAACTCGGCTCTCCAATTCCTCAATCCGAGTTGCGAAAAAGAAACCTTGAAATGTAGCCATAACACATCACTACCTGCCTTAGGTTTTCACGCAAATTTGGGAGGTAGTGTGACCATAGCAGAAATCAAAATATAATAATAATAATAATAACAATAATTATTATTATTATTATTATTATTATTATTAGTAGTAGTAGTAGTAGTAGTAGTATAACTAAAAATTACGAAGCACATATTAAAATGAATTGTGTTAATCCGAAATTCTGTGATAAATATACTGAAACAAGTGGTGAATCTAAACTTATTTATAAATGGAACTTTGTGTGTGTGTGTGTGTGTGTGTGTGTGTGTGTGTGTGTGTGTGTGTGTGTGTGCGCTCGCGCGTGTGTATCCGTTACCTATAGACTCCGAAACGGCTGAACCAATTTTCTCGAAAATTTACACACTTGTACTATAAGTGTCTGCGAATGTTCTTAGCTAGGTTTTGTGTCGAGGTACCCCCGAGAAATATCGAAAATCGATAATCGAAAAAATCGAGTTATAGAAGGAATGGTCCGATTTTAATCAAATTTGATACACTCATAGACAAAGACATAAGAAACGATATTCAGAAGTTTCAAAGTTGCAGTTCTTACAGTAGTGCAGAAAATTTGATATCGATACCAGGAAATCAGAATTTAACTTACATCCATTCATTTTTCTTTTTCTTTCAGTCTACGGTTTCGCTTTGACTGGAAACAACTATTGCTTTTTAGTCTTTCGTGCCAACGTCCAAAGAGTCTGAGCTCCAGGACCATGGATTAGTTTTAAAGCTTTCATTACACCCGAGCAACGCCGGGCTATACTGCTAGTATCTCATAAATCAAATATTACATAGTGAAAATTTCAGATCAGAATTCGACTAATACCGACTTGTTAGGTCACAGACTTATTGATCCACTCTTTTGTATTCATAGAGATCCTTTTAATTTCGTTATAGGCATGAAGTTTCAAATAATAATTATTATTTTTCTTTATGCAACTCTTTTTCTAAATTCATAAATTACTAAACGAGTGGGCGTCTAAAAATCTAATCCAAGTCTGACTATATTTCAATGATTCCTCTCAAAGCAAGTATTAAAAGCACTTAAAAAGTTATTCAATTTTACATAAAAACATGCGAGCATTGTCCCATAACAGTCGGTAAATTTTCTTTTGATTAATAACAGCCATGTTTATTTTTGTTCCCACCCGCCGTCAAAAATGACTGATTGTTTTTTAAAATCTTGATTACGATTAGAAGATATAAGAAAGAGGTCAGTAAGTGGGTCTTGAAAATATTGTCCAGTTATTGTTTGAGTTTGAGTTTTGTTTAGCGGCATATCAACACCTCTGTGGGTTATTTAATGCCCAAAAAGTGGGGTTTTAAGGTAATTTATTTAATGTTCGGTTATAGTGAGAAGGTTAATTTAGTCAGATTTTGACGAAAAGTCTTTGTTTTTATTCTTTTTTATTTTAGAAAACTGAAAATGTCTTCTAGTTTTGTATTCAAAAATGTTTTGCTGAGAATATTTTTTTTATTCTTTCAGAAATGTGTTATGGTTATAATTTATTCTTAAAAAAATGTATTGTTGGTAATAGTTTTCTCTCAAAAATGTATATTTTTCAATCAAAGTATTTTTATATTTTCATAGTTTTTTGACCCCAGGTTTTTCCTCATAGCTAGGACCCTAACAAGTGCTACCACTCCGGGTCAGGGTGGACCTGGGAACAACAGCAATTAAGAGGTGATTCCTTTCTCTTTACAACCTCCCAATCAGAGGCCTTGTTGCCAGATGCAGTTTACAGTCATGCCCAGGAGTATCAAGTTATTGTATTAACATGTAGGGATTTTTACGTGAGGGATAAGCTTATTATTTTATAACAATAGAAAACTGATCCCCCAATATATTTTCATTGGTATCAGAGAATTAGAATTTGATTTGTTGTTTACTTTACGACACATAAATAACCCTTAAGGGTCATTTAATACCGAAATCTTATTTTCTTGGGAGATTTGAAGTAATAAAAATATGTTATTCTGCTTTCATAATTGAATACATGGTAGATGATACTCAGATTTTGTACATATATATATTTGTGTAGACATGATTACTCGAGGTGGTGATATGAGTGTTTTATGTTTTAGTTTTGTTGAAGTTTTATTTTTGAATACAATTTGATTTAAGAAATTGTAGAATATTATATGGATTAATGTCATGAAAGAGTTCTTTCATGTTGGTTGATTGGTTGAATTTGTTTAACGACTTATCCACCTCTATTGATTGTTTAATGCCGAAATTAAAATATTTTGAACAATTTTATGGCTTGGCTTCAACTAAAAAATATTTCAGAATTAATTTTATGCCTTCAAATACAGATAAAATATATTGTTGGTCATTTTACTATAGATATGTATTGCTTGGTAATTATTTTGTATAAAAATGATTTGCTGGTACTTTTACGATAAAGATATAATTTGTATATTTTCACTGTTTGTTTTGTTTAGAGATTAACTATTTGTTCTTGTGTTTATAATATTCATATCAAGTTTTTACGAAGGAATCGACATATTACTTTTATAACAATAAAAAACGATCAACATATATACACAACGATAAATAAAAAAATACGTCAATTTTCTGACCAATAGAATCTTGTAGTTTCCTCATCCTATAAAAATAGGAATATGTTTTAAGTCCTTATTTGATTAAATTTTCCTTTATGAGTATTTGAATTTATATTTTCTTATTATTTTATTGAAATATAGTAATTCCAACCTGTGACTTTATAACAATAGAATAATGAGCCTCCTATTTTATGGCTGTTAGAATTTTATAGTAACACAAGTTTCTTCATAGTGTAAGGATACAAAAGGTGCTTATCTCCTTTTGGTCAAGATAAAGTCTTGTGGTCACATGACAACCGTTCTTGACGTCAATCCTGATAGTGACCCAAGCGTTAGTCATTCTTTCACACTCTACTGAGGAAGGAGGTGGTTCTCTTCTGCCTAGGCTAAAAAACTCCTGCCGTCCCATTGGGACATAGATGAGACCTGCTGTATCCCTTTGGGATATAGATGAATTCGGCCTCTTCAAATCTGGAGTCATAACAATGGCCGAACTAAGGTATCTTCAATTTATATGTAAGACATTTCTTTTTTGTTCCTCCTGATACTTTCCTTTGCATTACAAGACAACATGGACAGTACATATCTATTATAATAATAGATATGTATTGACTTCCTTGCATTCATTTACGCACAAATACCCTTGGGAAAGGTATTAATCCGTCTCTTCCCTTCACTTATGGGTTAAATAGCAGGACAGATTAGGTTCTATAGCCTTGGTTGGCAACCAGTCTACCGCAAAAAGCAATGGCAACCTGCTGCGGGAAAATCTTCTGTCCAGTCAGTCATGTCGCTTTCGAGACATGAACGCCCTAAAGCGTGTATCCTGGATGGCACTTAACTGACTCACTGAATATAATAACTGAAAACATGATTAAGGCTTCTACTGGGTATAAAGTTGGGGATCAGTTTTATATTGCTATGAAGTAATAAACTGATCCCCTACTAATTACTACTTAATAATATAATACATCTCTTTTCCCTCTAGCCATGAGTCAAATAACAGGACAGATTGGGTTCTATAGCCTTGGCTGGCAACCAGTCTACCGCAGAAAGCAATGGCAACCTACTGCGGGATAATCTTCTGCCCAGTCAGTCATGTCTCGAAAGAGACATGATCGCCCAAGCGTGTATCACGTATGGCACTTATCTGACTGACTCAATATAATAGTTGGAACTATGATTAAGTCTTCCATTGGTCATAAAGTGGGGGTCGGTTTTCTATTGTTATGAAGTAATAAATTGATTCCCCACTAATTACTACGTAATAATATAATACATCTCTTCCCCCTCAAGCTATGAGTCAAATAATAGGACAGATTGGGTTCTATAGCCTTGGTCGGCAACCAGTCTACCGCAGAAAGCAATGGCAACCTACTGCGGGATAATCTTCTGCCCAGTCAGTCATGTCTCTTTCGAGACATGATCGCAAAAAGCGTGCATCATGTATGGCACTTAACTGACTGACTGATTCTCCACATGTAGACACTTGTTTGTATATATGTATTATTGTGTATGTCATAAAGTATAATAATCTCTTTGAGAACCAGCGTTCATTCATTAATTTCATTTCTCCGTTCCGCTTTACTGTTACATGGTGACCCGTCTTAATATTATTTACTGACCCACATGAAAATGGAAAAAGATATATTCCTTCACTTGGGAATAACAGTATATATTCTCTTCAATACTATAAAAATAAAATGGGCTCATATTTAATTCGGCTTTTATATGCTAGACTTTGAGATTTAAACACGCATTAGCATGGCCAATGACGCATTGTCATGGCCAATGACGCATTGGCATGCCCAATGACGCATTGGCATGGCCAATGACGCATTGGCATACCCAAGAACGCATTGACATGGCCAAAGACGCATTTTATAAGCTAATCAGAGTACTGATAGACAGGAAAATCTCATTGGAAACAAAGAAAAGATTGCTGAACAGCTATGTGATATGTGACTTTCTACATGACATCGAATGTTAGACAATCTGTTCAAGGATAAAGAAGAAGAATGAGGCAACAGAAATGTGGTTCTACAGAAGGATGCTGGGGATATCATCGACTGAGCAACGATGAGATGTTGGAGAGGATGCAAACGAGAGGAAAAATCATACTTAACATCAGGAGGAGACCAATGCGGTTCCTGGGACACGTAATAAAAAAGGAGAGCCAGGAGAATAAAATACTCCCAGGACGGATAGAAGGAAAGAGAGACAGGAAATCAGCGTGAGACATACTTGATAGGCTTGAGCAAATGGATGGAGGTGCAGGGTTTGAGAGAGATACCCAGATGGAAAATACTGAGAGCGACAAGAGACAGAGCCAAGTGGAAGTCCGTGATGGCCTACGTCCTGAAGAAACACAGTACATGAAGAAGAAGAAGAAGAAAAAGAAATTTCAGAAATTAGAACTATTTTGTTAATAATAATAATGTAAACAGGCACTGGTATGAACATCACCCAGCACCGGTTCCAGTGGGCGATCATGTCTCGAAAAAGATATAACTGACTGGGCAGAAGATCATTTCGCAGTAGGTTGCCTATTACTTTCTGCGGTAGACTGGTTGCCAGCCAAGGCTATAGAACCCAATTTGTCCTAATATTTAACCCATAACTGGAGGGAAGAACAGGATTAATACTTTCCCAAGGGTATTTGTGCATAAGTGAATGCAAGGAATTCAACTGGAATTCGAACTCGGCTCCCCGATTTGTCGTTTCTAGTCGATATCCACTGCACCACAACGCACATTCTTTATGTTATGAAAACAAATAATAATAATAATAATGGAAAATCTGTAAACAAACACTGGTATGAACGTCACCTAGCATCGGTTACAGAAATAGAAGATGTCACAGCTCTATGGGATTATACCATCTACGCAGACAGGAAAATTGAAGCAAATAGGTAGGACATTATTGTCAAAAACAAAACAAAAAAGACTCGCCTACTAGTTGATATGGCTTGTCCAGCGGATTGTAACATAGCAACCAAAGAATTTGAAAAAATATCAAAATGTAAAGATCTGGAAATTAAAATAAAAACAAATGTGGAAAGTGAAAAGAAGAATAGTACCAGTAATAGTAGGTGCACTGGGACTGATAAAAAATGGAACAAAACAACACACTGAAAGAATCCCTGGACACACCAGCTTAAGAGATATGCAAAAGAATGTCTTGTTTAGTTTATCCCACACACTGAGAGGAATCTTGTCCCTGTAACGCTAGGGATGTTAGAGGAGATAGAAAAAGCATGAAATGTAGCCACAAGGTGCCTTAGTTTTTTCCGCAGACTTGGTAGGTAGTGAGACCAGAGCAGAGATCGAATTATGATGAAAGTGACATAATAATAATAATAATAATAATAATAATAATAATAATAATAATAATAAAGATTTATTAATAATAATAATAATTATTAATTATTAATTATTTATTTATTAATTAATTATTTATTATTATTAATTATTATTTATTTATTAATTAATTATTTATTAATTAATTTATTAATTTATTAATTATTAATTATTATTATTAATAATAATAATAATAATAATAATAATAATAATAATAATAAAGATTTTTCAGACTGATACAAAGAGATTTTACAGGGAAATAGGTAAAAAAAAGAATTGAAGTGACGGTACCCCCCAGAATGGAAGAAGTCACACAGTTCTGGGAAAAGATATGGGCTTGCCCTAAAGAACATAGCAAGGAAGTACACTGGATTACGCAGGAGATAGAACGAATGAAAAATAAACCCGAACAGACATGGTCTGGAGTTACAGAAGATGATGTTAAATTTGCACTAAAAAAAGCACACAATTGGAAATTCCCAGGTATAGATAAAATTCCTAACTTTTGGCTATATTATTTAAATACAGCACATAAAAAACTAGCCAAAGAACTTCAAGAAATGGTTGACGATCCCACTAAAATTCCTGCATGGATGACCAAAGGAATTACATTTCTTCTACCCAAGAATGGTGACACAAACAACCCGAAAAACTACAGACCAATTACATGTCTCCCGACAACATATAAACTATTAACATCTATTTTAACAAAACAGACATATTTATTCTTAGAAAGAAATGACATGATACCGCTTGAACAAAAAGGGTGCAAACGTGGCTGTTATGGTTGTAAAGACCAATTGCTAATTAACAAAATGATCCTGGAAAACTGCTACAGTACAAAGAAAAATCTTAGTACTGCCTGAATAGACTACCGAAAGGCATTCGATAGTGTGCCACGTGACTGGATTTTAAAGACTTTAAATATATACAAGATATCGCCCGTCATCATCAATTTCATCAAACAGTGCATGTCTATATGGAAAACAACCCTTTACCTCAATCATATAAATGGAACCTATAAGTCTGATGAAATAAACATCAAAAGAGGTATATTTCAAGGTGATTCTTTATCTCCCTTACTATTCTGCATATCAATAATAGCAATAACCAGTCAACTTAATAAGACAGAATGTGGTTATAAAATAGGCCAAAAGAAAATAAGCCATCTATTTTACATGGATGACTTAAAGTTATATGCTAAGAATGATAATGAGCTGGAAGGTCTTCTGCAAACTGTAAAATGCTTCAGCGAAGACATTGGAATGAAATTTAATTTGAATAAATGTGCTAAAGCTACAGTTTTACGTGGATCAATACAAGAAACATCCTCAATTAGCCTAGACCTTGCTGTAACAATAAAAGAATTGAAACCAGAAGAAGCTTATAAATACCTAGGTGTAAATGAGAGCGAAAACATTCAACATAAAAAAATGAAAGAAATAGTGCGTAAAGAGTACTATAGAAGGCTACGAATGATATTAAAAACTGAATTAAATTCACAGAACAGAGTTATTGCTATTAATAGCCTTGCAATCCCAGTTGTCCAATATAGCTTTAACATCTTAAACTGGACTCTAAACGACATCAGGCGAATGGATGCTAAAACAAGAAAGCTTCTTTCTAAGCATAAGATGCATCATCCAAAGGCTGATGTAGACCGTCTATACATACCTCGTAAAGAAGGTGGAAGGGGTCTTATTCAGCTGGAATTGTCATACAAGACAACAACTATTGGCTTACTAACATACATAGAAACAACAAAGGATTCGATGA
This sequence comes from Ascarosepion bandense, assembly GCA_037127315.1. Classification (NCBI taxonomy): domain Eukaryota; kingdom Metazoa; phylum Mollusca; class Cephalopoda; order Sepiida; family Sepiidae; genus Ascarosepion; species Ascarosepion bandense. Next base: position 4,542,343 of record JBBBDQ010000375.1, on the reverse strand, counting down.
TACAATTAGTAAGGCAACATGAAGAAAGAAAGAAAAAATATTCAATAATAAAAGAAGGCAGTAAATACAAACAAGATTTACAGTTAGTAGATTCTGTAGAAAAGCAAAACAGAAGCCAAGAACCAACTATTGCGGCAAAAAATATGAAAATCAAAGCCAAAGATAAAGCTCTTGAACAGATGAAACAGCGCTGGCAAGACAAACCTCTGCATGGCCAATATACAGAACGTGCCAATAAATCCAATGTTGACAAAGTTAATACTCATCGATGGTTACGTGCATCTGGATTAAAGTCTGAAACTGAAGGCTTTATTCTTGCAGCACAAGACCAAAGTCTTTTCACGAGAAACTTTCAGGCAAATATTATGCATAATAATATGGATCCAAAATGCAGGTTTTGTGATAAACACCAAGAAACAATAGACCATCTAATCTCAGGCTGTCCTGTGCTTGCCCCAAACGAATATAAAAATCGCCACGATAGAGTTGGGCAATATTTACATTGGGCAATGTGCAAACATTATGGAAAAGCTGTAAACAAACACTGGTATGAACATCATCCAGCACCGGTTACAGAAATAGAAGATGTAACCATTCTATGGGATTACACCATCTACACAGACAGAAAAATTGAAGCAAACAGGCCAGACATTATTGTTAAAAACCAGAAGGAGAAAACTTGTCTATTAATTGATATGGCTTGTCCAGCGGATTGTAACATAGCAATCAAGGAATTTGAAAAACTGTCAAAATATAAAGACCTGGAAATTGAAATAGAAAAAATGTGGAAATTGAAAACAAGAGTTGTGCCAGTGATAGTAGGTGCACTTGGAATGATAAAAAATGGAACAAAACAACACATTGAAAGAATCCCTGGAAACCCCAGCTTAAGAGATATACAAAAAATTGTCTTATTAAGTACAGCCCACACACTAAGGAAAACTTTATCTATGTAATGCTGGAGATGATAGGGAAGATAGAAAAACATGAAATGGAGCCATAACAACACGCCACTACCTGCCTTAGGTCTCCCCGCAGACTTGGTTGGTAGTGAGACCAAAGCAGAAATCGAAATATGATGAAAAATGACATAATAATAATAATAATATCCAGAACGTGCTAATAAACCCAATGTTGATAAAGTTAATTCTCATCGACGATTACGTGATTAAAATCTGAAACTGAAGGCTTTATTCTTGCTGCGCAAGACCAAAGTCTTTTCACTAGGAACTTTCAGGTAAATATTACACATAATAATGTGGATCCAAAATGCAGGTTCTGTGATAAATACCAAGAAACAATAGACCATCTAATCTCAGGTTGTTCTGTACTTGCCCCAAATGAATATAAAAATCGTCACGATAGAGTGGGGCAATATTTACACTGGACAATGTGCAAACACTATGGAAAATATGTAAACAAACACTGGTATGAATATCACCCAGCACCGGTTGTAGAAATATAAGATGTCACCATTCTATGGGATTACACCATCTACACAGACAGAAAAATTGAAGCAAATAGGTCGAACATTATTGTAAAAATAAAAAAATAAAAAATCTTTCCTATTAATTGATATAGCTTGTCCAGCGGATTATAACATAGCAACCAAGGAATTCGAAAAACTGTCAAAATATAAAGACCTGGAAATTGAAATAGAAAAAATGTGGAAACTGAAAACAAGAGTCGTGCCAGTGATAGTAGGTGCACTTGGAATGATGACAAACGGAACAAAACAACACATTGACAGAATCCCTGGGAACCCCAGCTTAAAAGATATAAAAAATTGTCTTGTTAAGTACAGCCCACACACTAAGGAGAATTTTGTCTGTGTAACGCTAGGGATGTTAGGGAGATATAAAAAAAACATCAAATGGAGCCAAAACAACACACCACGACCTGCCTTAGGTCTTCAGCAGACTTGGTAGATAGTGCGACCATAGCAGAAATCGAATTACGATGAAAAATGACATAATAATAATAAATACTTTCAACATCTTGATCTGGACTCTAAATGACATCAGACGAATGGATTCTAAGACAAGAAAGTTTATTTCTACGCATAACATGCATCATCCAAAGGCTGATGCTATAGTGAGTTGCTTATCTATTATTTTTCTGGTTGTAGTGGGAGTCCGTTCTAGTGAAAGGTAGCTGTATACTGCTGCAGGTTAACGGAATTTGGCCTTGTTGTAGATAGCCCACTATAAGTCATAAAATGATTATAAAATCAAGAAAAGCAATTTGAGTAGAAAGATAACATTTTTATATCCACATATCAATTAATGTTTTTACAATTAAAATAATACTTGGATATAGGTCCAACGGAGGTTAAAATGCTCATGGCAAATAAGAAGCTGAAGAGATTTTAGGCTTAGGAATGTAGGGAGCGTGTAAGTGAGGAATGTCTTTGATGTAGTCGCTCCTTAGGTCAGTAAGTAGTTAGTGAGACAGGGAAGAAGGAAAGAGGCAAGTGCAGTAGCCGCTTGACTGAGGTCAAGAGGATATTGATTACACTCTTCTCCTCAAGGTCTGTCTGTATCTGCTTTTTATATCTTCTTTTTGGATCATAGCAGCTCGTTTGGGATTTCACGCTTGTATTTGATTCTGGTCTTCCCATTGGCTGATAAATAAAATTCGCGTAGGCTCGCGAAATGGAAATTTAATATTTGATTAATTTTTGGTTTTCAACCGGAACATCTGCGCGGGGCCGGCGGCGCACGGAAGACTTTTGGTCATTTTCCTTTTTGTCGTGAGAGGGCAAACATCCGGTTTCATCGCTTTTGCGCGGTCAGTATCACCACAATGCAAACCGTCTATACTTACTATATATAGTAGATGGAAGAGATCTTATTCAGCTAGAATTGCCATATATGACAACAATTTTGGTTTACTAACATTCATGAAAACAACAAAAGACTGGATGACCCAATTAGTCAAATAACACGAAAGCAGAAAAAATTTCAATCATGAAAGAAGTTTGAAAATACAAACGAGATTTACATTTAGTAGATTCTGTTGAAATGTAAGACAGAAGCCAAGAATTAACCAACAAAAATAATTGAAAAAGAAATCAAAGGATAAAGCTCTTGAACGGCTGAAACAACGCATGGCTTGTATCCAGAACGTTCTAATAAAGCAAATGTTGATAAAATTTATGCATATCGATGGTTAAATGCATCTGGATTAAAGGCTAAAATTAAGGCTTTATTCTTGCAGCGGAAGACTAGAGTCTTTTCACTATGAACTTTCAGGCAAATATCATACATAATAGTGTGTATCCAAAATCCAGGTTCTATGACAAATATCAGGAAACCATAGATCATCTAATCTCAGGATGTTCTTTATTTGCGCCAAATAAATATAAAAATCGTCACGACAGAGTGGGGTAATATTTACACTGGACAATGTGCTAACACTTTGGGAAAGATTGGTATGAACATCATCTAGCACCGGTTGCAGAAATAGATGTCACAATTCTATGGGATTACACCATCTTTACAGACAGGACACCACTACCTGTCTTAGGTCATTCCGCAGATTTGGCAGATTATGTGTAACCATAGCAGAAATAATAATAATAATAATAATAATAATAATAATAATAATAATAATAGAAAAATTGAAGCAAATAGGTCGAACATTATTGTTAAATTCCAAAAAAAAATAAAAACTTACCTATTAATTGATATAGCTTGTCCAGCGGATTGTAACATGGCAACCAAGGAATTCGAAAAACTGTCAAAATATAAAGACCTGGAAATTGAACTAGGAAAAAATGTGGAAAATGAAAACAAGTATCATACCAGTGATAGTGGGTGCTCTTTGAATGATAACAAATGGAACAAAACAACACTTTGAAAGAATCCCTGGAAACCCCAGCTTAAGTGATATACAAAAAAATGTCTTGTTAAGTACAGCCCACACACTAAGGAGAACTTTGTCTATGTAACGCTAGAGACGATAGAGGAGATAGAAAAATCATGAAATGGAGCCATAACAACACGCCACGACCTGCCTTAGGTCTTCCCGCAGACTTGATAGGTAGTGCGACCATAGCAGAAATAAAAATATGATGAAAAATGACAACATAATAATAATAATAATAATAATAATAATAATAATAATAATAATAATAAGTGGAAATTAACAAGCACACAGAGAGAAGAATTGTGTTAATCCGAAATGCAGATACTGTGATAAATATCTAGAAACAAGTGACCCTCTTGTATCAGGTTGCAGTGTTTGTAGCTGCAAAATACACAATTTGCTATTATAGAGAGGGCTAATATACGCAATGGAAAATATGAAAGTTTTTACGAAAAGGAAACTGCAAGAAACTGATATAAACATCACTGAGACACGATAATAGAGATAGGACTTTTAACAATTTTATGGGGCTTTGCAATACACACAGGTAAAACGGTCGAAGCTAATCACCCAGACATCGTGATGAGAGACCTCAAAGACAGAATGTGCTTTCTTATTGACATGACAGTCCTATCTATCTATCTATCTATCTATCTATCTATCTCTTTCAATTCATTATCTATCTATCTATCTATCTATCTATCTATCTATCTATCTCTTTCAATTCATTATCTATCTATCTATCTATCTATCTATCTATCTATCTATCTATCTATCTATCTATCTATCTCTTTCAATTCATTATCTATCTATCTATCTATCTCTTTCAATTCATTATCTATCTATCTATCTATCTATCTGTCTATCTATCTATCTATCTATCTATCTATCTATCTATCTATCTATCTCCTTCAATTCATTATCTATCTATCTATCTATCTATCTATCTATCTATCTATCTATCTATCTCCTTCAATTCATTATCTATCTATCTATCTATCTATCTATCTATCTATCTATCTATCTATCTATCTAAAATCTATTCAGTCAGTTAAGTGTCCATATGTGATACACGCTTAGGCGATCATGGCTCGAAACTGACTGAACAGAAGATTTTCCCACAATAGGTTTGCTTTCTGCACTACACTGATTCTCAACTAAGGCTATAGAACTCAATCTATCCTGCTATTTAACCCATAATTGGAGGGAGAAGAGATGGATTTGCGCGTATGTGAATTCAACGAATTCAACTGGAATCTAACATTAGCTATTATAAAAATGTATATTTTTATGTGAGTATATATATATATATATATTTCTAATTATTGTTATTGTACTTCGCTAGTTCTCGAAATCGGTCTTTTCAACTTCTGGTTTTCTAAGCATCTTCGAACTTTTCGAAGTTGTCGCTTGAAAGAGCAATGGTGGCGCCAGTACAAGGCAGTTATCAATTTTCTCTCTCGCATAGGCGACAGTAAATCTTACAGACATTAGAGATAAGCAAAATATACAATTACACTTGTCTTATCCTAAAGTCAACTTCATCTTCTTATATTTAAACATGACACTATTATTTTTAAAAGTAACGTGCAGTGTCATGAAACGTACTGTTTAAAAAGATAAGCCAACATTTCAAAACTTACACTTGTGTTTTATACAATGGCGGTCAAAAGAAATGAGGCAATTAATTCTCACTGAGAGTCTATGGAATCGTATCTTTCGTAACAGAACCGCTGCAAGGGTCTCGATCATTCAGTCAGTTAGGTGCCACACATGATGCACGCTTGGGCGATCATGTCTCTTTCGAGACATAACTGACTGGGCAGAAGATTATCCCGCAGTAGTTTGCCATTACTTTCTGCGGTAGCCTGGCTGCCAGCCAAGGCTATAGAAGCCAGTCTGTTCTATTATTTAACCCATAACTGGAGGGAAGAGACGGATTAACACCTTTTCCAATGGTATTTGCGCGTAAGTGAATGTAGGGAATTCAACTGGAATTCGAACTCGGCTACCCGAATTCTCGTTACGAGCCGATATTCACTGCACCACAACGCACATCCCAGGTTCTCGATACTATTAATCTATGATACGCACCCACGAATCTATGATACGAGGTCCCCACTCTATTACATCTCAATTTTCATAATTCACATAATAGACACATTTTATTGAAACCTAATTATGTACAATAATGGATCATATGGGTTAACAATCCAACTTGAAGAATTGAAAATAAATAGTTTTTTTTAAATCATTTCACCCTAAGCAAAGCATTCCATTGCCACTAATGAGCAGGGGGTTACTTAGGGGAAAGTGATTGGAAAGAGTGGTTAGATATAGGAAATGTCAGAAGGAGGGTGATAGACGGGTAAGGATAGCGAGGATGGGGGTTGGGTAGATGAGAAGAGTGTTTGAGAGAATGGATGAGAATTAGTGTGCTAGGAGGTGTCTATTGACCTTACATTTAAACTCCTGGAGATTGTAGCTGTCGGGGAAGCTACAAAGTGTGTGGAAAGGAATTCCACAGACGGGAAGTGCTTGGAAAGAAGCTGTTGGAGTAGAAATTGCGGTTACATCTTATCTGTTTCACAGTAAAAGGATGGGACCTAGTAGCTAATCTAGTATCTCGTGAAAATTCGTACCTCGGAGGCACCAGTGATCTAAGTTCATCGGAGCAGAAGCCGTGGAAGTATTTATAGTAGAGGCACAGGGAAGCCACATCACGCCGGTGAGAGAGTGATTGCAGCCGGTCTGCCAAGTCGGTATCGATCACATTATAGATTCTCCGTTGTATTTTGTCAAGAACCGAGAGGAGAATAGCAGGGGCACCTGTCTTTTTTTTTTTTTAATTTTAGATTTTTAATTTTTTTTTTTTTTTTTTCCTGTTTTTGAATAATTTCACCTCGTGCAAGGCGGGAATGCCACGAGTATGCAGGGGGATACAGAGAGTGAAAGTGAGAAAAGAGACTGAATAAAGGGAGGAAGGAGGGAAGAATAAAAAATGAATGGGATATGGTGATTGACGTTGCATTTAAATTTTTAGAGATTGTCGCTATCAGTGAAGCAAGTAAACGGAAGGAAGTAGAATTGGCAGTTACATTTAATTATTTTAGCAGTAAAAGGGTGGGAACTAACTGCCAATCTAGTAGCACGCTTCAATTCTTGCAGTCAGAATACAAGGAAAGAAATATTGTCAGACCAGTTGCCATGAAAATATTTGTAAAAAAAAAAAAAGACAAAAAGAAACCACGCCACATCGGTGAGAAACTAATGTATCTAAATACATTTTTTTTTAATCGTTTCAACCCAACCAAGGTGGTACCGCCACTGATGCACAGGGGGGCTACATAAGAGAAAAAGATTAGATAGGGGAAGAGTAAAGAGAAAGACGAATCAGTTACAGGGGGTGTCAGAGAAAGGGCAAAAGAAGGATGGTAACACAGGCGTGAAGACAGTTGCGAAGGTAGAGAGAAAGGAAAAGAACAAGATATACGGGGTGATGTAGAAAGAACTGGAGTCAAATGGATAAGAGATGGGTATTGACATTGCATTTAAATTCCTGAAGGTTGTAGCCGTCAGGAAAGGGAAAGGACTCCCACAGGCGGGAAGTTTGAGAAAAGAAGCTGATGGAGTAGAATTGTCGGTTGTATTTCGTTGATCTAACTGTGAATGGGTGGGACACTGTTGCCAGTCTGGTTGCACGAGTAAACTACTGTGGCAGGGACACAAGTGACTTAAGTTCGTCGGAGTAGAGAATTAGAGACATGTCATAATAGATCATTTCATCTCAAGTTGATGTAAAAAAAAATGCTGCAAAATATTGTTGATTCATTTAAATCAACAATATTTTGCAGCATTTTTTGACATCAACTTGAGATTTTTTCTTATTAAAATGTTGAATGATTCTAACGTATTCAACATTATGAATAAAAATGGCTTTTTTTTTCCGAGATTTAACATGAACAAAACAAATTCATGCATTTGGACAAAAAAAAAAAAAAAAAGACCCCAGAATTACGTCAAAATCTGCGAACATTTTTCATCCTTTAATAGCCGTCTCTGTAATTTGTAACGTATATAAATGTAGATAGTAAATAATAATAATAATAATAATAATAATAATAATAATAATATAGCGAGGGTCACAAAGCACTGCCCGAGTCAGGGGTAGTACGCATCAACTCTGTTTGATCATTCAGGACAATAATGCAAGATGTACTCACCTGAACAGAAAATAGGAGGGCAGATACAGGATTAAGAATAAGGCATGAAAAAATTATGAGCCTCTGAAACCCGTCAAGATTAACCTAATCCCAGATTAAAAAACGCATCGAAGATACCAAAATCAAACAAGTAAAATAAAATTAAATATCTAGGGAGTATATTAACAGAGGACGACACTGAAATTCGAAGGCTCATCGGGATAGCGAATGTTGCCTTCAAAAAGCTAAGCAGAGTATTAAGAATCAGGAAAATTTAAATATCTGTAAAGTGTTTTAACAGAGGACGGAAAGTGTTACACTGAAATCTAAAGGCGTATTGAGATAACAAAAGATGCCTTCAAAAAGCTAAGCAGAGTATTAAGAATCAGGAAAATTTAAATAACTGTAAAGTGTTTTAACAGAGGACGGAAAGTATTACACTGGAATCCAAAGGCGTATTGAGATAGCAAAAGATGCCTTCAAAAAGCTAAGCAGAGTATTTAGAAACAGGAAAATTTAAATATCTGTAAAGTGTTTTAACAGAGGACGGAAAGTGTTATACTGAAATCTAAAGGCGTATTGAGATAACAAAAGATGCCTTCAAAAAGCTAAGCAGAGTATTAAGAATCAGGAAAATTTAAATAACTGTAAAGTGTTTTAACAGAGGACGGAAAGTATTACACTGGAATCCAAAGGCGTATTGAGATAGCAAAAGATGCCTTCAAAAAGCTAAGCAGAGTATTTAGAAACAGGAAAATTTAAATATCTGTAAAGTGTTTTAACAGAAGAAGGAAAGTGCGACACTGAAATCCGAGGGCGCTTCGGGATAACAAAAGATGCCTTCAAAAAGCTAGAGTATTAAATAGAAAAAAATTCTGTAGAAATAAGAAAAATAGTACTAAACTGGAACGTGATTTCTGTCCTCCTGTATAGTGAGTGTTGAACAATTTTCTCAAATATCAAGAAACATTTTGAAGCAACAGAAATGTGGTTTTTCAGAAGTATGTCGAGGATGTCATGAACCGATTATGTGAGCTACGACGAAATTTTATAGATAATGGAAACAAAAAGAAAAATTATACTTAGCATTAGTAAAAGAAAGTTGAAATTTCTTGGGCACATAACGAGGAAAGAGGGTTTAGAAAATTTGATACTCGCAAGGCAGATTGAAGGCAAGATGAACTAAGGAAAGAAAACGCATAATGGGTGGCAGAATAGGGTTTAGGAGATAGGACAAAACAACAAAATTTATTAGGATCTACAAAGAACAGGAAGTTGTGAAGAGTAATAATCGCTAATGTCTTGAAGGGACAAGGCACATACAAGAAAAAGGACGAATCTTCCGGTTCGGTTCAGTTTGTTTTATTTTACGGCGTATCAACACCTCAGTGGGTTATTTAATGCCGACACAATTTTTACAAGAGATTCGTATGAATAGAATATGTATTCTTTGTAAGAAATCAGTTTGTAGATCAGGTTTCATTAACGTATTTTTGTAAAGAGGATTTTGTTTAGACTGCTGTTAATATTTTTTCTTCATAAATATACTGCTGGTAACATTTTCTTCTCCAAAAAAGTATTGCTGTAATTTTCACGATAAAAATCTATTTTTACATAATTTTAAATAGTTTTAACAGATGATAAATGGTCAACAGTTTCATCAAATTTATGACATTAATCGACAAGCCCCTTTTTTAACCATTTTGATTGATTTTAGCCTTGTAGGCATTAATTTGGAAGACATTGGTCTTGTGCTGCCAAAATAAGCCTTCTGTTTCCGCACTTGAAACCACTGCTTCTCCAAACCCACCGGTGGGTCTGGAGCAACCAAACTCTTAGGGTATTTTCCTTACAAAAGTTTAGATTTCCATATTATTATTATTATTATTATTAAGATATATACGAAAAAAGGGAAAATGACAATGTTAAAAAATTTGAAATAGGTATTGCCTAACTGTGCTTTGTAGTGTAATGGATATCGGCTCGGAATGGGAAAACGGCAGAGCCGAGTTCGAATAACAGTTGAATTCGTTGCATTCACTTACGCACAAATACCCGTGGGAAAAGTATGAATCCATCTATTCTCCCTCCTATGCGTTAAATAGCAGAACAGATTGGTTTCTATAACCTTAGTTGGCAACCAGTCTACCACAGAAAGTAATGGCAACCTACTGCGCGAAAATCTTCTGCCTAGTAAATCATGGATCGAAACAGACATGATCGCCCAAGCGTGTATCACTTAACAGACTGATCTCGATAAAAGAATTGATTAGCAGAACAGATGGGTTTCTATAGCCTTGGTTGGCAACCAGTCTACCACAGAAAGAAATGGCAGCCTACTGCGTGAAAATCTTTTGCCTAGTCAATCACGGATCGAAAGAGACATGATCACCCAAGCGTGTGTCACATATGGCACTTGACTGACTGAATGATTGCCTGACTGAGAAAGATATAAAACATTTGCGATAATTCTATAGGTAGATAGCTGGCGGGGTTAGCGTTGTCTTTCTTTGAACACTATGTTTTAATTACCTAAAATAAATTTGTCATTCAAGTCAGAGGTGGGATGGCCTTCTTTGTCTCGTCGGAACACTAATGGTTTTATGGCCAATATCTGCTCGGATGACTGGTATGACTGCTTGTCAAAATGCCAGTTCTAAAGCCAGCCAGCAATCTTTTCAAATAGCTTCGTCATTTTTTCTCAGAAGTAAATTTATGTCGCATATTTCTCGAGATTATATTACGTTACCTTGAGAGAATTGTCGCCAAATTGTTAATTTGCAAAACGCCCCTGACTGTCTTGTTTGCCTATTTCGGATCTCAACTATGTTAGCCTTTTGTCACATTAAACTAAGCTAACGAACCAAATGCCCCCACTTTTAATAGGATGTCTGCGTTGTGGTGCAGCGGGTATCGACTCGGAACGACAAATCGAGGTGCCGATTTCGAATTCCAGTTGAATTCCTTGCATTTACATACGCGCAAATACCCTTGGGAAAGGTATTAATCCGTCTCTTCCCTCCAGTTATGGTTTAGATAACAGGACAGATTGGGTTCTATAGCCTTGGCTTGCTAGCCAAGGCTACCGCAGAAAGCAACGGCAACCTACTGTGGGATAATCTTCTGCCCAGTCAGTCATGTCTCTTTCGAGACATGATCGCCCAAGCGTGCTGACTGACTGATCGAGACCCTTGCAGCGGTTCTGTTACGAAAGATACGATTCCATAGACCCCCAAGCAAAAATTAATCGCCCAAGTGTGCATCACGTGTGGCACTTAACTGACTGACTCTAGAGCGATAGTTGTAAGCTCCGTATTGTAGATTAATTTAAGAAGGCAATGAATTTCATTGAGAGTCACCCGCGTTCTTGTGCCAGAATAAATTTCGACAAAATGCTATCTATTTTAGCAAGATTTTTATTAAACCCGTCACAGTAACCAATTTAGTACTTCGATTCTGACTAGGCGCTCTACACTTGTGACCTTGTGACATACTGAACCGGGATTGCTTAAATAACTATCGGAGTGTCAAGTTCAAATTCCAACCGAGAATGTTACGTTTATTTTCGCACTATTGGAAAAACCGTGGATTTGTTTCTTTTCCCTCTTATCTATGGGTCTAAATACCAAGGTCAACTCAACTTTTTAGATCTGGGTGGCAATCATCTAAACTTATTTATAAATGGAACATTGTCTCTGTGTGTGCGTGTGTGTGTGCGTGTGTGTATGTGTGTGTGTGTGTGTGTGTGTGTCCGTTACCTGTAGACTCCGAAACGGCTGAACCGATTTTCTTGAAAATTGACACAGTTGAACTATAAGCATCTGCGAGTGTTCTTAGCTAGGTTTTGCGTCAAGGTACCCCCGATAAATATCGAAAATCGATAATCGAAAAAATCGGGTTATAGAAGGAGTGGTCCGATTTTAATCAAATTTGATACATTCATAGACAAAGACATAAGAAACGATATTCAGAAGTTTCAAGGTTGCAGTTCTTAGAATAGTGCAGAAAATTGATAATATATATATATATATATATATATATATATATATATATTAAAAAAGGATTAATTCAAAGATGTTGAATGGCCATTTCGATATGAAGATCCCCATGGGGGACAACACATCACCTCAGCAACAGAAAAATCCTTTCAGAAACTGGAGAAAAATTAGTCTACTTTTCCTTTTTAAATAGATTGCAAAGAAATTAAAAAATAAAATAAAATAAAAAGAAAAATAAAGGGAAAGAAAAAGAAAAAGAAAAAGAAAACGAAAAAGAAAAAGAAAAAGAAAAAGATAGAATAAAATCAAATAAATAAGAAAAGAAAAAATTGACATCGTCTGGGTTCGCAAAAAAAAGGGAGAATGTAACTAAAAATTAACAGACAGCCGTGTTAAATCGACGTAAGTTTAAGCAACACGGAAAAAAGGTGGTAAGAGAGATAAAAGAAGGAAGGGAGGGAAAAAGAAAGAAACTAAAGAAAAAAATCTTTTTAAATATTACAGACGCTGGACAAATTCAAAAACCTAATTTCCCCAAAACGTTGAAGTATTAGAAAAAGGCCTTTACTTAAAAAGGCATAATTATTAATAAAAGGGAATAAAAAGATATAGGATTTAAAATAAAATTATTTTTTTAAAAATTAGGTCATTTGAAATTAAACTAAATAAAGACAACACTAGGTAAAAAAAAAAAAAAAAATTAATTACAATTATACATACCTATAGAAGTACACACATACATACATATATATACACACACAATTCTACGAATAAGAATACATATATTCATACACATACACACACATACATTCAATTCATTACACACTTATATACATATACATGCGCATACACACATATATATGTGTGTACACACCTATATACAAAAAATTCATATACACATAATATATATGTGTACACATACATGCACACATACACACACACACACACACACACACACATATATATATATATATATATATACATATTCCATATGCACTCACACACATACATATAAAAATATAAAAAATTAATGAATATTATGAAAAGGAGCATTTAAATAGCTAAAAAATTTTTTTCCAAAATTACATATAGCCCACATACATAAGTACATATATACATATGTATATACATATATATACAAATATGCACATCCACACACAAACATACACATATACATAAAAAAAAAATTAAAATTAAAATTTAAAAAATTTAAAAAAATTATAGAAAAATTTAGAATTTAAAAATTAAAAATTAGAAGTTAAATTTTAAAATCCGCCCTATGGCGGCACTTGTTTATAAATTCCCTCCTAAGGTTCAAAAATAAGTCCTGATGAGGATACTTCAAAATCAGAATCTTCTCCAATAAACACAGACGACACCTATCACGAAAACTTTTAGGAGTACAAGCTGAGCCTATTAATTTCCAACTGATTATAGGGTCCTGTCCTTCCTCCTTCATTTCCCAGAACCTACGTGATAGTGCCGTCTGGAATCTCTGTTTAGGGTTCGAAAACGAGTACTTGTGATTATAAAGCCTCTGTTTGAAAGAGCCCGCGGACATGCCAATATAGGTCCGGTAATTGTCCTTGTTATTAGATGGAGAAATGTGGGCTTCATAAATTACATGGGTGGATTTACATTTGACTTGCACCGGGCAGGCATCCACAAAATAACAATTGCATTTATCGACAATTCCGGATTTAACTTCCGTATTATTTAGGTTCATTAAAATTTGTTTATTGTGGGAATTAATTATATTATCTATATTTGAGGTGCAAGAATAACTAATTTTTAGGGTGAACCTATTAAAAATTTTATTTAAGGGATTGTTATTATTATTAAAATGTTTATCGATTAATCTGAGAAAATACTTACCAATATTTATATTAGTTAGCTTACAATAAGGAGGGTTAAACCAAATTATTTTCCTTTTTCTACATTTTCGGGTGTTTTTAGTTTTTGATGATTCTGGGTTTATAGCAGGCTTATCATACTTTAACTTATTAACAAAACCGCTTTTCTGAAGGGGCTTATCGTAAATTTCTTTGCTTGCGTTGAAAATTTTTATATTGGAAGATAATTGGTTAACCCTATTATTTACTATCTTGGGTATTTGTCTTATAATATTCTTGGGATGGTTGGATAAACTATTTATATAGGTGGGAGAACTATTTTCTTTGAGAAAGGGTTGGTAGGAACCATCATTTAAGTTAAGGGTGATATCTAGATAGTTTACAATTTTGAGATTGGAAGTAACCTCAACCTTAAAACCAAGAAAATTTAAGGCTCTGATAATTTTCTTATGTATTCTATTAGTGTAAGGCCCATTGGAATTGGGAATACATATCAGTCCATCATCCCGATATAGGCCTATTAGTTTAGGGTCTAAAAATCTACCTAAAATATCTAAAATATAAATGCCTATTAGATCTGCTACCTGGGCAGAATCATAGGCTCCCATAGGGACATCAAAACTATCTTCAGGCCCTTTAGTCCAAGTAGAACTATCAAAGGTGAGAATAGATTTTCTAGCTCCCAGTATAATTCTATAGTCACTATCCGACATATTAACATAACCCCTAGCAAAGTCTAAACAATCCACAAGAAGTTTTTTTGATATAGAGGAATAGAAATCCACAATATCAAATTTAAGGAAAGTGGATTTAGATTTGTCATTGATATTATCAAACCATTTTATGGTATCTAAGGAACTCTTCCAAAGATTTAGTTGTAAATTAGATTGTAACTTCTCTATTAAGTTCTTCAGAACTACCCTAGAAACTATGCCTAATTCACTCTTAGTGGGATTAATTAGTCTAGTTTGTAATTTATTTTGGAAATTTGGCTTGTGGTCCTTAAATAAAATGTAAGCTTCTTTGGTAGAAATTTTTCCAATTCTATCACTAATATTTAGTTCATTTGCAAATTTAGCCATATCGGAGTTAATTTCCGATAAAATTAGGTTACCTCTGTCTATTTTGTAATGACTAGTTATACTATTTTTAAGGATATTTAGGTAATTGGTGGTATTACACTTGTAAATGTCATTTGATTTGTCCGATTTTATCCATAGGTCTTTGGAATTCTTTAAGGTATTAATGTTCGACTTTAATAAATCCTGGAATTCATTTGAAGTACCCCGGAACTTGATTTTGGGGATCAAATTAAAAAGGTCTTTTTCAAACGAGTTTAAAAATTTGCATACCGGTGGAGTTCTTAGAGTTTTTAAATCAAAGCACTCTGTAGAATCAGGAGAAGAATCCGTTGATCGCAGGTAAAAGTAGGCTTTCCATCGAAGCCTCCTCACAAAACTTTCAATTTTTTCCGTAAGATGAAAGAGAAAGGAATCCAGATTAGGAAAAGGAATATTCTTCAAAGAATACTCCGGGGTAAATTTCTCCATAGGAAAGGTGGTGTTGTATTGGTAGAAAAAATCCGGGAATAAACCAAGAGAGCTCAACTACCAAAAGGTAGGAGCAAAATATTTTAATTCAGATACTTCAATCCAAGGGAAAAAAGCAGGAAGGTAAATTCCAAAAAACCGGATCCTAATTAATATTAAAAATTTTATTTTAATATATATATATATATATATATATATATATATATATATATAAAAGGCAAGATGGTTGTATGTGTGTCTGTTTATCTGCCTGTATGCGTGTATTTTTTCAGCCTTTTTTTTTAATTTTTGCTTCGGGTTTGGCTCTAAGTAGGTATAATTGAAGTTCTTAGTCTCAGCCATGATATCATTTACTCAGAGGACTTATTTAGGCTTCAAAATTCAGTTTACGATGAAAAAAACTTATTTGATATCGATACCAGGAAATCAAAATTTGACTTACAACCATTCATTTTTCTTTCAGTCTCCTGTTTCGCTTTAACTGGAAACAACTATTGCTTTTTAGTCATTCGTGCCAACGTCCAAAGAGTCTGATCTCCAGGACCATGGATTAGTTTTAAAGCTTTCATTACACTCCGAGCAACGCCGGGCTATACTGATAGTTCTAAGTAAATAAAACTTCTGAAATCCACACCGGAAAACGTCACCAAGGTCTTCTACACTTTAAACAAAACGTTCATGTCTTCCCGCACTTTTTTCTTCTATACCAGTTTCTCTCGTTGAAATAACCTCAATTCCTGTTTTTAATATATATATATATATATATAAAACATTTCATTTTACTAGCATCACACGTCAGCATGTTTGAAATTCTCACAGTATTTAGTATTGCTGAAGTTACTTCTAACAATTTTGTCGAGATTTACAAACGCTACATTTCGTTCAATTTCGAAAATCAATCAATAAAATTTGAATACACAGAATAGCTTGTAAAATATTTTGACAAAAACCTCTTTCGCGGCTCTATAATTTCTTTAATTTAATTTTATTTGTTCAGAAATATTTATTTTTTATTTTATGCATTTTAAAATTAGAATAACTAACTTCCTTTCTCTCTCTCTCTCTCTCTCTCTCTCTATATATATATATATATATATATATATATGTGTGTGTGTGTGTGTGTGTGTGTGTGTGTGTGTGTGTGCGTATATATATATATGTGTGTGTGTGTGTATGTGTGCGTGTGTAGTATGTGTGTCTGTGTGTATATACGTGAGTTGTTAGAATATTATAGGTCAGTGCAGCCCTGTGAGTTGTTCAGATAGGTACCCTTGATCTATAGTTTGATAAACAGGTACGGTTGGTCGATAGTTTGGTAGATAAGTACACATAGTCAATAGTTTGGTAAATAGATACACTTGAGAGATAGTTTGGTAGAGAGATATACTTGGTCGATAGTTTGGTAGATAAGTACCCTTGCTAGATATGTTGGTAGATAGGTACACTTGTTCGCTAGTTTGGTAGATAAGTACACTTGGTCGATAGTTTGGGAGACAGGTACACTTGTTCGATAGTTTGGTAGACAGGTACATTTGGTCGATAGTTTGGTAAATAGATACACTTGAGTGATAGTTTGGTAGAGAGATATACTTGGTCGATAGTTTGGTAGATAAGTACCCTTGCTAGATACGTTGGTAGATAGGTACACTTGTTCGCTAGTTTGGTAGATAGGTACACTTGGTTGATAGTTTGGTAGATAGGTACACTTGCTAGATATTTTGGTAGATAGGTACACTTGGTCGATAGTTTGGTAGATAGGTACACTTGGTCGATAGTTTGGGAGACAGGTACACTTGTTCGATAGTTTGGTAGACAGGTACACTTGGTCGATAGTTTGGTAGACAGGTACACTTTTTAGATAATTTAGAAGATAGTTACGTATCTCAAACTATATTTGATTGACTATCGTTTGCACTATTGTATTGTTAAATATATTAACTTAAGAATTAATTATAGCAATAGCGTTCATATATATATACTGATCGCTATTTAAATATGTTAGGAAATAAAAATAAAAAAATTAAACTCGATAACTTTTTTATTTCACTGAAACAGACATTGAACACTGTTTCTTTTTTTTTTTTTTTTTTTCATTTTTCTCTTTGAACCCAAATAGCGTCTCTGATATGTCTTTACCATCTTTTCAGGTGATTACCACAAAATAACCCATTATTTATTTGTCGGAAATGTGACTTCCTGATGCTGTAGGTCTGTGAGGCGATCACAAAGTGAGGCACCTTTGAAAGACTTACCACGGGTCGACTGAAACCCTGTGGGTTAATTTGCGTAGGTATTATGTGGTATTGGCAGGTAGTAACGGCCATTCTAACTAAGAGAGGGACAAACAGAATTATAATAATATTTTTATTATGACGGACAAGCAAGTCTAAGCAGTTCTGTTTTTTATACGCAGCTAAATAAAAGAATACATTGTTTATCGCCAAACGTTGCCTTGTTAAAAGAAGTGTGTCCAACGGTGCATCTTTCGGTCGTTTTAGTTTTAAAACCTTTCAGACTTACACATATTAGCCAACAAGAGGATATTTACAGGAAGCTGCCACTAAGTGGCTGTTGTGTAGAGATAAAGCCTAAAATTCCAGGCGTACGTTGGAAGCTACTGCATATCTCTTAGCAGGTCATCATAACGTCTTTATTGTATGTATAATAGGTGCGTAGCTCGGATTGAGGTATTGGAGAACAGACAGCTAATTCCATTCGAGTTCATTACATTTACGTACGTGCTAATACCCTTGGGAAAGATATGAATCTAACTCTCATCCCCTACCCTTACTATTAGTAAGTATTTCGACAA
This sequence comes from Ascarosepion bandense, assembly GCA_037127315.1. Classification (NCBI taxonomy): domain Eukaryota; kingdom Metazoa; phylum Mollusca; class Cephalopoda; order Sepiida; family Sepiidae; genus Ascarosepion; species Ascarosepion bandense. The sequence continues at coordinate 4,524,058 of JBBBDQ010000375.1, read as the reverse complement.
ACTGGGTTCTATAGCCTTGGGTGGTAACCAGTCTACCACAGAAAGAAACAGCAATATACTGTAGGAAAATCTTTTGTCTAGTCAGTCATGAACCAAAAAAGAGGCGATCGCACAAACGTATACCACGTATGGCACTTAACTGACTAAATAGTTCTTCTTCTTCTTCTTGACATATATACAGGAGGAGTATCCTTTATCCGAAAATAGTTCTTCTTCTTCTTCTTGACATATATACAGGAGGAGTATTCTTTATCCGAAAATAGTTCTTCTTCTTCTTCTTGACATATATACAGGAGGAGTATCCTTTATCCGAAAATAGTTCTTCTTCTTCTTCTTGACATATATACAGGAGGAGTATCCTTTATCCGAAAATAGTTCTTCTTCTTCTTCTTCTTGACATATATACAGGAGGAGTATCCTTTATCCGAAAATAGTTCTTCTTCTTCTTCTTGACATATATACAGGAGGAGTATCCTTTATCCGAAAATAGTTCTTCTTCTTCTTCTTGACATATATACAGGAGGAGTATCCTTTATCCGAAAATTCAAAATATGAAAATCTCCAAAATCTTTTTTCAGGTGCTGATATAACTTGCTACAAATTTCAGAAAAGCACTGGAAAAACTCTAGTTTTTATTTTTATTTTTTTTTATTTTTTGCAATTGTCACAACAACACTTTTGTTTATTAATTACACTAGCAGTATAGCCCGGCGTTGCCCGGGTGTAATGAAAACTTTAAGACTAAACCATGGTCCTGGAGCTCAGACTCAGCCTAAAGAATATTTGTCTGAAGTTTGGTGAGAATCGGATAAAAATTGTTGATTTGTATAAAGGACATACAGACAGATAAACAGACACAGACACACACACACAGACACACACACACACACATACACACACACACAAACATCTTGCCTTTTATATATATATATATATATATATATATATATATATATATTACAACAGTGCAGAAAATCGATAATATATATATATTATCGATTTTCTGCACTATTGTAAGAACTGCAACCTTGAAACTTGTGAATATTGTTTCTTATGTCTTTGTCTATGATTGTATCAAATTTGATTAAAATCGGACCACTCCTATAACCCGATTTTTTTTATTATCGATTTTCGTTATTTATCGGGGGTACCTCGACACAAAACCTAGCTAAGAACACTCGCAGACGCTTATAGTACAACTGTGTAAATTTTCAAGAAAATCGGTTCAGCCGTTTTGGAGTCTATAGATAACGGATACACACACACACATACACACACACAGAGACAAAGTTCCATTTATAAATAAGTTTAGATACCAGGTGTTTCGTGCTCAATAAAGATAGTATTCAGAATGTCAAAAAGTCAGTCATAAATCGAAAGAGAGGCGATCGCACAAGCGTATACTGTAGCTGCCGCCAGGCACCATTTGCTACCAAACCTTAATGTAAAAATCAGCAGGTTCGTTTTCTCGCCGAAGCCAGCCCTGTATGCTTGACCGGCGGCCTTGTCACCCCTTAGGACAATGTGGTCAGAAAATATAGTTCCTTATATTTTAGGATAGCGCAAAACAATAATGAAGTCTAAATGAAAAGTATGAGACAAAACAGTAAAGTTAGAATAAGTAAGTAAAAATATAACAAATAAGCTGTTTTTACGGCAACATTTTCTAGAATATAGGATTTTTTGGTCTCTGCGTAAGAAATAGAAACCCCCTTAACAGCCTTTTGGATTGAGACCTTGTAAGAGGTCAGACGTAAATTTGTTATATCCTGTGGCTGCACATTCGTTTTCGGTACTGTTAGGGAGTAACTCAATTGCCATAAGCCACACGAGGTGCTAACGAGGTAATTAACATTTTTTCCATTCAACTTCCAGCAAACCCTACACAAATTTTATAGTTAATTCTTCTAAATGTTTATTGCCTTTTAGACTCTTTCTTAATTTGTAAAAATGTACTGCTTTGGCGACGCAAACGATTCCTGTTGATTTAAACCCTTGTTATAAGTTCCCTGTTTTGTTACAATTATTTTATGTAAATTTCATTGTTTATTTTCTTATTTTTTCGAATTTTGTAATTATCTATTCTTGTGTACATTCTTCCTCCATGTGCTCAGGTTATTTTTTGTCTTAATTGCAGTTTTCACAGCTGCACAAGTTCTGTAAAAGAAATAAAGCCTTTTACAACATATACCCGCACTTGTTAGTTCTCTCACGCATGTTTCATGTGGGAATGGCAATTACATATACCATGTATGGCACTGAACTGACTAAATAGGTATTGTTGTTGTTGTTGTTGTTGTTGTCGTCGTCGTCATATGTACAGGAGGAGTATTCTTTATCCGAAATTTCAAAATATGAAAATCTCCAAAATCTGGGATATAACTTGCTACAAATGGAAATTTTCAGAAAGCATTGGAAAAACTCTAGGTGGTCTGCCTTTGTTGTAAGTAACTTCATCTGCTCTGGCTGGATGCTTCCCAGACCAACGACGTGCAAACGTTGGCGCCATTTTTTTTTTTTTTTTTTTTTGCAATCGTCACAACAACACTTTTGTTTATGAATTACTTACCAGATGTTTCGTGCTCAATAAAAATATTATTCAGAATGTCAAAAAGTCCTGCATCTATATATTTTTTGTCAGTAGTGATCATGTATATTTGTACATATCAGTCAGTTAAGTGCCATACCTGATAGACGCTTCGGCGATCATGTCTCGAAAGAGACAGACTGACAACAGAACATTATCACGCAGTAGGTTGCCATTGCTTTCTGCGGTAGACTGGTTGCCAACCAAGGCTATAGACCCCAATCTATCCTGTTATTCAGCCCATAGCTAGAGGGAAGAGACGGATTAATATCTTTCCCAATGGTGTTTGCGGATAAGTGAATGTAAGAAATTCAACTGGAATTCGAACTCAGCTCCCCGATTTTTCGTTCCGAGCCGATATCCACTGCACCACAACGCACATCGTATAAAAGATTACTTTTACGCATAAATTTATTAAATTTTATATAAAACTACCTTCAGGGTATATGTATTAACTGTGTTATGAAACGTAAAGGGTTGTCATGTTTGTCATGTCTGGGTTCTGTTCCCAAATTGCCTCATTTCATAGATGCTATATACGAATTAAATTCCCTGTATTACTAAAACGGGAAAAAATCTGCAAATTGAAAGACTTCCGGTTTCAAGAATTTCGGATAAAGGATTCTCAACTTGTAATGAGAAAGTTTAAGTTTCTTTCGATCACAAGAATGGAGAAACTAAAAATCATCGAAGTCACTACAAAATGGTGATGGTCCCTCTGGATAATTTTGTCTGTCATTACTTTGCTGCGATCTCATCTCAATACTGACTGCATGCTAGCCATATTTAAAGGCAAACGCATCCATTGTGAGACGTTTCTTGTGTTTTATAAAGATCATTTTTTGATTAACCAGATTATGACAGATTGTCTATCTCTTTCGCAACAACTTTGCAACGATTGAGTGAAGCAGAGGACATCTTTTCACACCCATAAGTAAGAAAGTTGACACTCTATAAGCCAGGGGTTTTCAAACTGTGGTCCGCGGACCACAGGGAGTCCACAAGGATAAGATAGGGGGTCCGTGGATTAACTCATCACGTGAAATTCAAAGTAAATTTTCAATGTCTGGATATTTATTTTTACTTAATGTTATCAAATGACAAAAGCTTGCCCTATCGCCCATTACATGTCAACGTTATTTATATAAATTTTTTTTACACTTGCAAGAGCTTGATATTCAAATTCCCTTTTTTTTTTCAGGGTGCAAGCGTCACCCATGGATAAATTTTTAAAACGGAAACCTCATGAGGAAATCAACAGAGAATCCGCTATAGAGACGGAAGAGATTGTTAAAAAACAAAAACAAAAAAAAACAAATAAAGAAAGTATGATGTGGAATATATTCGATTTGGATTCATTGAAAAAAAAACTTGAAATATAAAGGGGTCCGTAAATCAAAAAGTTTGAAAACCCTATTTTATTTGAATTCTCCTATTCAATTCATCCAATACTAATTCAATGGGAGAGGCGTCAGAAGACTGAGGCGGCCAAGTAATAATCTCCAAAATTTTCGTCTATATTTCTGAGATGAGGTAGTATTTATAGGATTTACATTATTCGGACTATTGTCCTCATCTTTGTTGCCACTTGTACGAAGTTTAATAATAGATCATTCTATTTGTCTATATTTCTGAGATGAGGTAGTATTTACAGTATTTACATTATTCAGATTATTGTTTCGGCCGTTGTACGCTTCGGTTTTCTTCAGGTGCTTGCTAGGAATTTCGAATCAAACCCTGAATTACAATCACTGGGGTATATCATTCTTTATTCCTTGCCTAGAAACTCTTCTGGTAGTTATGAGTTATTTCCCTCTAACCCTTTAAGTTACTTGTTCACCACTGCTGTAGCCTCGTATTGAACTCACAACTCTTTGGGTTTAGTCACAGGAACTAACCAACGTCTATGTCAACTGGGTTATGTGTCCTTAAGGTTGTTTCAACTCCTTTGTTCAGTACTTTTACTGGTAAAAGGTGTTTTAGCAAAGCCGGTTTTTTATCGTATCATGCTGCTTTTTTACATTTTTTTTTTTTTTTTTTGGCAAAAATAGAAAACCCAACCAGCATGAATGAAGACATGACAGTGTCCTGAGGAAACTTCGAAGTTGACATGAACCTGCTCCGTTGAAGTGACAAACACTGAAACAGCCATATGATGGTAGAGAAGAGGAAATATAAAGAAGAAATTATGTACATGTTCTAAAACATAATTTATAATAAATATTCACAGCTCTATACACCATATATCGAGCACTGTTTTAAATTAATGTTTTGGACGGGAAAAAAAATTTCTTTTTTTCTCTCCTCATTCTATACTCACTCGGATATATATATATATAGAGAGAGAGGGGGGAGAGAAAGAGAGGGTAATTCAAAACCAGGTGGACAGTAAATAACATTTATTTTGAGATTATATATAGAATTATATTTACTAATAGAATTATTATATTGACAATTTATTACGTACAATAATACAAAAACGCTTAAATTTTATCAACGAAGGTGCTCAAACTGTTGTCCATCACAATTTACACACCTACTGACTAACTACTTTTGGACCATCATATATATATATATATATATATATATATATATATATTAAACTGAAAGTATTTAATATACTGAGAGCCACGATAGTAAAATCAGAAACAGGTTTTATAGGCGTTGCATGGAAGAACTGGCTCGGCCACATTTTCAAAGTCGCACAATTCAGTGAATGTCAAATCGGAAATATTAAGTATCAACACTTAAGAAAACATCTTCAGGCATATTTAGTCCAGGTTTTAAAAAGAAAAGAAAATCATCCTACAACCAGTTTTGGCCTAAGACTTATCAACTTCCGAATACTTAGTCCGAAATACCTGCAGCCCCACCTCTAACTGTATGCTGCTAACCGCTCAGTTCACCATTTCTCATCCCCTGACACTCATAACCTGATGAACCTATGGGAATGATTCTATGGTGTAATTTTTCTTACTAAGAAATGACCACTTTACTTAAATTAATTATTTTCTCACTTCAACTGTTATTATTTAATTAGAATAGTTATTTATTTTCGTCTTCCAGCCTGAATATTCGAGAATTTTTTTAAAGAAAATAATTTGCCCTCCGGCACAAGAGAAACCACCGTTAAATCCAACGTGCCTTAGACCGACTCGGCTTCGATGGGCGTCGCCGATCAAGCAATGCTGGAATAATTATGTTTAGTGTATACCCGTATTTGAGTTAGACGATCCATTTATTTTAAAACAATTCGTATTCAATTCATCTACCGGCCTGCGTACTTAAGAAAACTTCTGCCCTCCGGTAGGACTCGGACCTGCGTCCCCTTTTGCAGGTGGATCCACCGTCTGATCCAGCGTGCTTTCAGCGCTCCGCTACGAACAGCTTCGCACTCAAGCAAAGCATATTAAAGGCAAATAGAACCTTGCTTACCGGAGGCTATATTATACTTACAATCAGAAAAAGACGGTTAACATTTTTAGGTCAAATAAGGAAAGAATGCTTGGAAAATTTAACACTCGCAGAACATAATGATGGCATGAAAATGAAAAGAAAACACTATTTGTCTGCATCTATCTATCTATCTATCTATCAGTTTTAATTTTATATTTATCTCAGTCTTTTTTCTTATCTATCTATCTATCTATCTATCTATCTACTTGGAGAAAATCAGCGGCTCAAAGAAAAAAGAACCTACTTAGAATCCCACTCTGAATAAAATTGTTAAATTTCTCGCACTGAGGTAGAACATAAAATTCATAAATTGATTCCCGCATACGGGCATGAAACTATTAGTTGCGATAGATCATGTTCAAGTGAGAATCTATCTATCTATCTATCTATCTATCTATCTATCTATCTACCTATCTATCTATCTATCTATCTATCTCAGCCTGTTCATTATCTATCTATCTTATCTATCTATCTATCTATCTATCTCAGCCTGTTCTTATCTATCTTATCTATCT